>BJCM01167211.1:0-35691 GCA_018326385.1 Flaveria bidentis | reverse complement strand
CACCTCAGATGCCATTTCCAGGATTGCATCTGTGATGATCAGTTCCTCGGACATTTTGAACAGTCCTTCCGCAGCTTCCATTTCAGCTTCGGAAGATTCAGCTTGTTCTTCCGAGGCTTTAACTTCAGCTTCGGAAGTTGGAGGAGATGCAGATTCTGTCCCAATTGTTTCAGTTGCTGGGCCATCAGTCCCTATTTCCCCTTTGAATAGAATCTTAGGTTCCATGTGGGCCTTAGGTTGACCAAATTCTTCCACAGTGGTAGAAGGTGCAGTCAGCCTCTGAAGCTCTTCAACTCCAAAGTAGAGCATAGCAGCATCTGGGCTTGGCTTATTTGTGGATGATCTAAACAGAAATTTGGTGAGTAATTTGTATAGATCGCTGAGCATCTTTGAGTCAATTTTTAGAATAACTTGAGGTGGCTCAGACACAGTGATGATGGGAGTAGATGAAGTTGAAGTTGAAGTGTGGCTCTGTGGATCCTCATGTGTTTGTCTTTGAACATTCTCCCCCTATTTGGTAGCATCATCTTAAGAGCTAGATGAGCTAGAGGAAGAAGTCAATGAGACCTGAATAGGTACATGCCTAACAGACCTCTCTGTCTGTTTCTAAGCTAGTTGAGCCTTGAGATTGTCAATCTCAAGTTGCTGAGTGGCAGACCTTGCTTCTAAAGTCCTAACCAAGGATTCCAGGTTTGAGACTTTAGATAGAAGGTCTTTGATAAGGAGTTGCATGCTTCCCTCATCTTCTTTTGAAGAATCACGGGGAGATGAGGTAATATACCTAGTATGTTTAGCCTCACCACCATATGTGGTTTCTTGGCACCCTGGTTTCCCAAGCTCAATGATGTCTCTTTCAGAGTCATCAAAGCGCTCGGTTGCCGTAGATTCAGTCTGAGTTATGTTACCACTGTCCACAAGGTCCATTGAGGAGCCTTCTGTAGTGACAGCTGAATCTACATGAGTCCCCTCCACATCAGTGGGACTCACCTCAATTGTGGGTTGCTGATGGGGGCTAGAGATAAGGGATTTCTCCGGGCTCTGTTGATCTTGAGAAGGGTGTTGTAGATCAACTTCATTGCCATGGAGAGATGTTATCTCTTCATCAGTTTCAAATAGAAGGTCAGTAAAGGATAAGGAGGTTAAGCGTACTGACCCGGGACCTTGGTCAATGTCTACAGGCATTGAGCCTTTGGTGGGGCTGTCCCTTGTTGGCATCTCAGAAGAGTGTAGATACTCATTCTGAGGGCTGCTGGTTTGAATGTCGGGCTCATGGGTTTGAGACTGAGGAGACTTAAAACCCAAATTGAGGTCAAAAGAGAAGGATAGAGAGATCTCTGACTGAGTGGGAGCCCATGTTTCCACTCTAGTCTTTTTGGATTGAACAGGAAGGGCTTGTTCAATCAGAGTAGATTGAACAAGGGTTCGTTTGGGGCGTCTCTGATATGTGATTTAAGTCTGTTTATACCCTTGATTTAATGTCAATAGATAACATCAAAGGTTCAAAGAGAGCATCTCAAATTAGGTACACATGTTATTAGGTCCTTGGATTACTATTTTATAAACAAGTGCAATGGTTTGACTTTGATAAAGTCAAGCTTTTGCATTTTTCTTGTGCTTTCTTATGATATTTTATACATACATTTAGCTATTACACAAATTTTTACAGTAGCATATCATCTAACTTGTAGGAGACAGATGAGGTGTTTGTTGCAACACAACTAACAATTAAGCTAAATGTAAAATTATCTAACAATTTGATATATGATCATTATGTTATAACTATAAAATCTTGGCGTAAAATATTTTAAACACCTTGTAGATGTTTAATTTTAAAATAATACGTTTAAATCGACATTACTAGTTCCTTGTTTTGGCATCACAGAAATATTAGTATACATCTAGGCCTTAATAGGACATTATTAACCTTGGTAATTAAGCTATAATATGTAGGTAACAGCTTAATCCATATTAATCTATCATAATATACACGCCTGAGTCTTGAGGATTAAAATGTGTGATCCTTTGTTTCTTTGTAGTCATCTTCGAATAACTATCGCCCAGAAAAGATTTGATTCAATAGGACTCGTAAAGCACACCTTCAATGGCATCTTCTTCAACTTCATTTGTTAAGGAGAGTAATCAGTATGACGTGTTTTTGAGCTTCAGTGGTGAAGACACACGTACGAACTTTGTTGATCACCTTTATGATGCTCTTGAGAAACAAGGTATTCACACTTTCAAGGATGACGAGAGACTTATAAAAGGAAAAAACATTAATGACCAGCTTTTGAAATCCATTGAAGAGTCGAAATTCTTCATCATAGTTTTCTCAAAGAAATATGCATCTTCGTCTTGGTGTTTAAACGAGCTTCTGAAGATAATGGAGTGCCAAAAGTCGAATGAGCAGATTGCTTACCCTGTATTCTATGATGTGGGTCCCTCGGAAGTTCGCAAACAACGTGGGCCAGTTGGAAGAGCTCTTGCCAAACATAACAATAAAGATATTGGAAAATGGAGAGAAGCTCTAACAGAAGCAGCCAATCTATCTGGATGGGATTTGAGGAACACTGCACATGGGTAATACCTTCATCATTATTCTGCAAATATTCGTTCGTTTTTTGTTTCTTTCTTATTTTGAGAATAGCTTACAGCTTGTCAAAAGATGCAAGATGAATTATCTGTGTGTTATTGTGCTTTAAACTTTTGTTTATTAGACCCCTTGAAAATAATTTTTCATGTGGGTTCTTGAGCAAGCTAATTGATTTTTTTATATATAATTTACAGACATGAAGCCAAAGTCATCAAGTTAATTGTTGAACAAATCTCACTTGAGTTACGAGCCATTAATGTGAACCTTAATGATAAATTAGTAGGCATGGAACCCCGGCTACAAGATCTTCATGAGTCTTTAGATCTCAGCTCGAACGATATTCGCATGATAGGGATCAAGGGGATGGGAGGTGGTGGGAAGACAACTTTAGCTAGAGCTACTTTTGATAGACTATCAATTCACTTTGAAGCTAAAAGTTTTGTTGAGAATGTCAGGGAAATTTCAAAAGCGTCTGTGTCCGGTATGTTGTCATTGCAAAGAAAAGTCCTTTCAGATTTGCTAAATGGTCAAGGCAACAACATAAGTAGTGTCCATGACGGGACAAACATGATGAAAACAAAGCTGCGTGCTAGAAAGGTTCTTGTGGTTTTAGATGACGTGGATCACAAAGACCAGCTTGAGGCGTTAGCTGGTGATCTTAATTGGTTCAAGCCTGGAAGTAGAATTATCATTACAACAAGAGATGAGCAAGTGTTGATAGCACATAGAGTGAAATGGATTTGTGACGTAAGTCTATTATCAGACGAGGAAGCGATTTGCCTCTTTAGTAAGCACGCATTTGGGAAAGATACTCCAATTCAAGAGTATGAAAGGCAATCACTACAAGTTGTACGTTATGCTGCTGGTCTTCCCCTAACAATCAAAGTTTTGGGTTCGTTTCTATGTGGTAAAGATATGCCTGAATGGATAGATGCATTAGCAAGACTTAGAACAATTCCTTTAAAGGAAACTCTTGAAAAATTAGAATTAAGTTATGAAAGTTTGGAGTATGATTACAAGGAAATATTTCTAGATATTGCATGCTTGCTTAAAGGATGGGAGAAAAACAAAGCAATAAGAATGCTTGAAAGTTGTGGATTTCATGCTAGAAATGGTTTAAGAGTTCTTGAGCAGAGATCTCTCATAACTTTTAATGCTGATCGTTTTGATGTTTACCTAAGCATGCATGACCATATAGAAGAAATGGGTAAAAATATTGTACGTCGTTTGCACCCAGATGATCCCTGCAAACATAGCCGATTATGGATTCAAGAAGAAATTGAAGATGTATTGAGTAATGACTTGGTAAGAATCAAGTTTACTTGCAACATACAGATCAAACTAACATAATTTTCTTTACTTATGATACAAACTATTCTTGAGTTACAGGGCACTGAAGCAACAAGATGTATAATTCTAAAACTCACCCCTGAGATTGTTTTCGAAGGTCTTGGAAAGATGAAGAAACTTAGATGTCTTATCATAGATCATAGAGATAACAACAAAGATTATGATGACCTTGTGAAGATTGATGAAGTTAGTGAATACTTCCCAAATACGTTACGATACTTGAATTGGCACCATTACCCTCATTGGTGTTTACCCAAGACCTTTCGAGCAAATAATCTCGTTGCGCTTGAGATGTTTGACAGCAAAATCATACAGCTTTGTCTAGGGGGAAAGGTAAGATGATTGATTGGTTATTTTGAATGATTTATTGATAAGTATTATAATGTTTACCTTCTTTTTGTTCTGAAAATAGATTTTGAAGAAGCTCAAATCCATTGAACTCCACTCCTCAAAATTGAGGACCCTTGACCTTGGGTTGATTCCAAATCTTGTGAGGTTAGATCTCCAGAGTTGTTATGATTTGGTAGAACTTCATGTGCCTGTTGGATGTTTAAAAAGGCTTGTGTACCTAAACCTAGGTCAATGTAAGAGGTTGAAATCTGTTTCATTTATCAAGGAGTTGGAATCACTTAAGGATCTTAATCTAAGTAGGTTACATTTTAAGAACTTCTTAGATATAATCCCAAGCCACACCAACAGTAGTTTGCAACTGCTTAATCTTGGTTATCATGATATAGAAAACCTACCTTCATCAATTGAAAATCTTCGTAAGCTTGTTTATCTGTCTCTTATTTGTTGCAGAAAACTCAAGAGTCTTCCAGAAAGCATTTGTAGTTTACAACATTTAAGAGTCCTTATCCTTGAAAGATGCAGCATAGAGGAATTACCACAGGACATTGGTCAATTAGAATGTTTAGAAATACTAGATTTAACTTTTACGAAAGTAAAACATCTCCCTGATAGCATTTGCATGTTGAAACGTTTGAAAACTATGCTTCTCCGGGACTGTAAAGTTCTTGACAAGTTACCTGAGGATCTTGGTGGGTTAGAATCTCTGGAGGAAATAAATCTAAAATTTTGCAAAATAAGAGAGATTCCAAGCAGCATTTGTGAGTTGAAACATCTTAAAACTCTAATTCTTGAAGGTTGTCAAGTTCATAGCTTACCTTGGGATTTTGGCCAAATAGAATCATTGAATAAACTAAGTCTAAGATTAAGCAAGATAAGAGATATTCCATCCAGCATTTGTAAGTTGAAACATCTCAAAGAGCTTGACCTTTCTGTATGTTCTGAACTTGAGAAATTACCCGAGAACCTAGGAGATTTAGAGCGTTTGGAAAGGTTAAATCTAATGCGTACTCCTATAAGTCATCTTCCCCATAGCCTTTCTTTACTGAAAAGTCTTAAAATTGTTCAATGTAAAAGAAGGATTGATTCAGATGCACTTATATCTCAAGAACAACAACAAACAACACACAGTCCCAAAAGAAGAAGCACCAATGTTGAAGCAACAAATCATTGTTAACGGTACCCTCTTTGCTTTTTGTTGGTTGTCTTATTTTGTGTTTGAATATTGGAACATAAATCACTGAAGTTAATAATAATATGTACACAGTAACTACATAAGATAGTCACTAGAAAAGAAATGTTGGTGAAAAGTAGGCCTATAACATGTGTTTATACCCATACAACTAGTTCAAACCATGAGTTCTGGTTGCATTATACGGTTTTGATCTTTGTTCTTTAATATCTAACCCTAGACCCAACTGTCGAGTGAGATTTTCTAAGTATGTTTGTTTCTTTCTTTAGAATCTATGTTTCATAATTAAGTAGTTTTGCTGTTGATTTTGATTGTTAATCCTAAGGAAAATTGTAAGACAATATCATCATCACATGGGCGTAGTTTGTGGCAATTTAAGACTACCACATGATCATTACATGTAATTAAATATCATAAACAATGGAAATCAAACAAAACTTATGCTTAACCAGTTGTAAAAACTGTTTAATACTTTTTAAGATGACATTACATCATTTACATCGATTCCTATCACGTGATAAAGAAGAAGATGTTTTGTAAGTGTTTAAACCAGTTCTGCTTAGTGATTTATAGCCAAGCTTAGCAAAAGCTAGCTCACTAATGACTCTGAGATTTCTCTACAACAAATTATGTTTCTAAACACTTTTATTGCAATATATGTATAAATTAAGAATGAATTTGAATGCTTGAAACGAGAAGTAAAAAACTTAAGTTGCTTGTACTCAGACAGAATTAAGATTTTGAAGGCTATTTAGAGGGTCTTATAAAAGTTTCATGCCGCTTGAAATCAAGAAAAGCCAGATGAATGCAAGGTAATCCTTCTCCTATCAGCAAAAATGAGAATATATATGTAGTGAGTTAGCTAATTTTGTAATTAAACACAGAAAGTGATTGATAATCTTTGGTGATTTCAAATAAACTAGTGAAGTATTGCTGCAGAGTGTTAAGTTGATGAAACATTAATTTTGTATTTATTTCCAAGTTAATGATGAACACTCTTTTAAATTGTTGGATGCTTTGAAGGAAAGCACATGCTGTGTGTACTAAATTATATTATGGTTCATACATATGCCTTTGTTATACATCAGTAATGATGAAGGTTTCTGTTGAAATATAATAATGTTTCAATCTTATTGAATAATTTTATTTCTGTTAAGATATGTACTTAAAAGTTGAAATATATTTATGGGTTTATAGGTCTGTCACAAGGTTAAAGAATGAAAGCTGGAGTGGCATATTAATTGAAGTGATATTTTGCGAAGTACTTAAGCTGGAACAAGTGGATGCTGAAGGGGCATAATGAAACGAGTCTTAATTCGGTGTTCATGCAGGTCATTTTGTCGCCCTTGTTGTGCTTCTTGAAAGGAGGTTTCGATCATCGGTCTCTTTGCACTTCTTGATTTCCTTCTCTCGATATCACCGACCGTTCAAGTTTGTAGCGTTTACCTGTTCTTAGTGATGACCTTTGTCGTTATAAGCCAGTAATTTTTTTGGACCGATAGACACACTACGACGCTCTTAAGATCACTTCACATATACTCTCCAGAATCTGAACTTACAATCTTTAATTGGAAAGTGTATTATTTTACCTTCATGGTGACAAAAGTTGATAATTTTTTTTATTTTTAAACATCACATAAGTTGATAAGCATTTTGGTGTTGATAAGTATTTTGGTGTTTTGATCATATGTTTTGCATCTCTCTTCATTTTGATGCTCAGCATTACTATATTTCGATTTAACCGGAAAAAACACATTTATTTTTAACATTCGCACCATTATTAACAAGTTAGGATTTTTCGCAGTTGTGGTGTTTCTACTTGGCAGGTGGGTGGGTCACCACGTCTTTTTCAAGTTGAATGGTTATCCATATTTGAGGGTGATTCTTGTTGTTCACACCTTTCATGTTAAAGAAATTTGGTTACGACTATAGCTATTCACGAGCCAAGCTTTAGACGAGCCACTCATGCTTGAGGCTTGGGTGGGTCCTTACAGAGTTGATATTTGGAGCATGAACTCAACTCGTCACAACTTGATCTCGCTAGTGGTTTGATAAGACGACTCAAAATAAAGAAGGTAAGTAGTGGTCAGTTGTTATAGAGAAGGAGTGAGACAATGGTGGTTGTGTTAGCCCTAGAAACTAGGTAAAACATAACCTACATGTGGAGCGGTGGTGGAAACTAAGGAAGAAGACGAAACGAGCACAACGTGAGGAACTAGCAACGGTTGGTGAGCGGGATACGGGTGTGGTCGGATCAATGACAAAGCTTAATGGGGTCAGGGGGCCATCCTTTATTTTTCGTTAATAGTGTTAATTTTTGACCTCATACTTTATTTTTTTTATATATTGAGTTTGCTTCCTCTATAAAAATAATCCTTATGAGCTATGTTATCCAACGTTTTGACGGAATCAGTCCTCATGAGCTATGTTATCTTCTGCGTGTTCAATTATTAGATCTTTCTCATAATAACCTATCTGGAAAATTTTCAAGGTCAACAACTTTAGTGTTCTTTCTAGCAAAGAAACTAAATCAAAAGTTGAATTTTCATTTAGTTATAACTATGGATCATCTATTGCTGGTGATTCATTTGTGTTTGAAGGGAAAAGAGGACATATATAGCATTATTTTACAACTTGTGATGTTGTTGGACCTCTCGAGTAACCATCTCACTGGGTACATTCCAGATGAGCTAACATCACTCGTGAAGTTAAAATCATTGAAAATATCAAGCAATGAATTGACGGGAATGATCCCAGAGAAGGTTGGAGACATGAAAGCACTTGAATCTTTTGATTCATCAATAAACAAGTTTTCTGGGAGACTTCTGTCACACCCCGACCAATAGCGGAATCATCGAGGCGGACGAATGTGAAACGATTGTTCATAGCTCATGGAATTAAATAAGTTGAAATAATATTTAATGCTATTTTTCATTAAATAATACTAATCAAGTAAATCATTACAATACATTCAAGATTTCAACAACAAAATAATTTCTTTAGTTTAACTAGGTTCAAGTCCTATGTGTGCAAGAAGAATTCCTCAAATAGCAATCCTGAAACATGTTAAAAATAAAGAATCAACTTTGAAAGTTGGTGAGTTTCTATGGGTTAAGTATATATAAATATATAAAAAGATTTACAAGTAGCAATTCATGTCAATGGTTATGAATTATGCAAGTTTATAGAACACATATAGCTACAATCAAACCTTGACCAAGAATAAGATTACAAGTTTATAATGATTAGCTAAGTGTACTTGGTTCCCATGATTAATAAGCATATGTCATCAGGAGCCGGTAATAACATCGGCTTTAGCACCAAATAAGCTTGTCAGGCCGATAGATCTATGACGTCGTCAGGCTAGCAATAGTTAATAATTGTCAACATATAATGTATCTCATATAAATCTCACAATAATACAAATAACCATGACAAAAATAAGTATGAATTGCATGTGCGTTACAAGTATAAAAAGCTTACACGTGCAAGTTGATAAGTTTAACATGTTTCACCCTAAAAAGGTGTAAAATAATATAAAAAGGGGCATGATAACTCACATTGTATAATGATAGTTGTAGAGCACATAAGAAAACTTGGATGTTCAAGAGTCAAAGGTGATATGATAAAAAAACAATAACTTGAGGTCAGAATTTATTACAAGAAGTTAGGATGTTTAGAGAATGTTAAAAAGTGAAAGGTAGATTGAAAAAAAGATTATTGCACCAAATTTAGATTTTGGATAAAATGTTTGGTACGTGTTTGAATAGGTTTTAAAAATAGAAAACGGTTACATAGAGCTATAAAAATTTATAGTTGACTAGTTCAGAGTCTTTCGGACAACTTTCTTTTAGAAATATTTTCATGAAAAGATCCGTAATTAAGTCAAAACAGCAACACAAGACAGAAGATGCTGAAATATGCACTTATCTTGTGAAGGCTATTGTTGAGTCGCCGATTGAGTTTGAAGATGTATTCATTGGCGTTGAAAAGTTTATTTGATGAACTTAATATTGGATTCTGAGTTTACTCAAATTTAATTTGTTATGATCAAGTTATTGTCAGTTGAAATCAGACTATATTCTGCCAAAATTATAATAAGGCACTTATGTGCACTTTTAAAATTGTTAAAGCATGAAACGGGTTAGAACAAATTTATTATGTCAATATATGATATATTATACTTCATTTGAGTTATATAAAATATTCCAATAGTTTTGTATAGCCATCATTTAGAGAAACAATCTTGTGGAATAACCGAACGCGGCAGCATAGCCGTCCATATGCAAACGAGATTTTTTTGTTTACGTTAGTGTGTTGTTAACTTGATTTAGGAATGTTAGTGATTGTTATAAGGTTAGTGAATATTAGAAGGTTAGTGAATATTAGAAGGTTAATGATCAAATGATAACGATTAAATTAAAAAAGATTTGGTAGAAGAAAGAATAAAAGTAAGAACATAAAAACAATTGGATGTTAGGATGATTGAAAGAATATAGAAATGCATAATATATAAGCAATATAAGATTACCTTAATATTAGAAAATACTTGAAACTATTTGTAAAAGAAAATTCTTGAAATTGATTATAACCAAAGGATGATGAAAGGTTTGTGTGTAAGATTTTTAGATAATGAGCAAATGAAAAGTGAGGCTTAAAGTTTGTTTTTATAGTTGAGGTTAAGAGGGGGTTATGAATGGTGTTAACGGTGAGTTACAAGTCTTTTAAAATGGGGTTATGATTAGAATTTGAAATGAATAATAAAATTAAATAATTTAAATAATATAAAAAAATTACAATCTAAAATTATGAAGACTAATTACAATTTTTTTATTAAATCTTTATAAACTTTATAAATCTCACAAGAACTTATAATTTGATTATTTATTTTAGTTGAATATTTTAAAATATTATAGATATTAATAACCTTTTAACATTTATAAAATTTATTGTATAAATTATAGAATTTAAGTTAAATTAATTAAGTGACACATTTATTGTTTTTGGATCACAAAAATAAATAAAATGACTAAATAATAAATTTGATTTACAAGATTGACTCAAACGGGTTCGGGTTTGGATTTTCTAGTTTGAGAAAAAAGGCTGATGTTACAACTTCCCAGTTATATCCGTCAAAATGATACTTAGGGGTGGCAGCAGCCGATTCCCAATAGTTAGGAGTATTTAAATCCATTGAGTTTATAACTAAATAATGTTACGTTTGGAATTAGCATATGTCTAACATAAAAGATGATAAAATAATAGTTTTATAGTTTCCATGAGACGAGGACGTGTGGTGGTGGCGAGAAATGGTGAGGGAGTGATGGTGGTTGTGATAAGGTTGAATAAGAAAGAAGAAGGATAAAATGATCATTTTACAACTATTTAACAAAATAGATTAATGATCTTATGATCCAAGAACGAAACATATTATATTTTTTTAAATTTTAAAACTAAACATGTAACTTTTCGATACTAGGAACAAAATATGAAATTTAATAACATGTAAGTATACTCTAGAAATTATAACCAGAGGTTCTCGCACATGGTGCAACAAGAAACACGCATAAAATAATAAAAAATAAAAAAGCCTATAACTATACCATATTTAAATTATACCAATTTTTAACTATACCATATTTAAACTATACCAATGCATCCAATAAAGTGAATAACAGTTGTTTAAAAAATGAACCTACGGAAATACAAAACCAATGACCACCAAAATCATAGACCACAACATGATGCATCCACCACTAACATACCACCGTCTGCCGCCACAATCACCAAAATCAAACAGAAAAAAACATATCGAGAAAATACAGACTATAGGCGTCCTATGAAGGTCATGAAAGAACACTTGATAATATTAACTCCATCTTTAAACATCATGAAATCATCACACCTGAATATGAAGAACAATAGACATCAAACAACAGCTGCATCTTCTTATTATAAATTCATAAAAAAATCAAAACCGTAACTATATCACGAACAACACCAACATTTCAACATCTTTTATCACAAATCGTTCTTATTTTCTCTACGACTGTTATATCAATTATCGACGCCTAAACCATACAAGACACCAGCATACTTCTCCAGCGACCCGCTGAAGAAGTTATCTTTCAACTTTCTGAAAGTACACGCGGTCAGCAGGCTATCCGAACCCGCTTGATGACAAACACCAATTCTCTCAACTTCCAACAACTCAGCTAACTTATTCAACCCACCATGAAGACTGTTACAGAACTTCATCAAATGCTTGATGTCGAAAATCATGGGGAAATACATATTAATCAAACTAAAGAATCCAGCTTGTGTATCAGGTAGATTTTGGCAAGTGAGCACCTTTAACAAATACCCAAAATCATACCCACTATGGAATGTGACCCAATACACACAATCATTCAACACAATCCCTGATGATATCAACAACTCACCAAATCTTCGTGCATCGATTCCATTTTCGTTGTTCTTCTTGAAATCAATCCCACTCTGTTTCAAAAGCTCAACGGAATCATTCGCGAAAACATCATCGTTCACGTTGAATTCACGGAAATTGAATTGCCAGATGCAGTACTTATCTGTACCACATTTGGGCAAATTCCCTTGATCATCAGAGAAAGTTAACCCTAATTGGATCAATTTTAACATATCGACGTTATCTTTCAACGTCTGGTAATGATAATCGTTACTGTTTTTGAAATTACCCACAGGACGAAGAACAATCCCTGGGAACTCGGTGTCCATTGCGATGTAAGGGAAATCATCAACGAGAGCTCGAATCAACGCGAATTCTTCCTCGAGATTGTCATTCCACACCTCTCGAATCTGAATCGCATCGCTTTTTGACAAAAGCGACATTGCTCATAAAAAAATCGTCAGGCTTTTATCGGAATTTCGTGAAGATATACAACACGCGTGAGATTCAATGGTACCGATTGCGAGTCGATACAGATCTGCAAAATACGACGTATATAACCGTTATCAGTGTAAATTGATTCAAAAGATATGAAATTGAAGTGATGTGAGAGAAATGAACAGAGATTTGTTGATGAAATTGCAAAACCTTTAAGGCGTAGATCTGATCATCAGGGGACGAAGGCGAAATTAGGGTTTCGAATCGAAGGGGAAAGAGGGGAATTTTGGGCTCATTTTATTGTCCACGATAATGGTGATATGGTCTGCAAAAAGAGAGAGGAGCAACACATATTATTATTATGACAAATTTAAATTGTGATAAAATCAATTTAAAAACTTAAATTATTTACATCTTTTAACATTTTATTGTCAACTCCTTCAAATATTTTAATAATTTATTATAAACTCCTTTAGAATTTATATTTTATAGTTTCTCAATAAAATCATGAAGCTTGTATTTACTTATGTGTGTTTTATATAATATCAAATTTATATTTACTTGTTTACATTCAATAAATATTTTCAGTGATTTACATGAAGTTTATTTTATCAAAAAATAAAATATTACAAGAAGTCAATAAATTAATAGATGTTTTTTATTCATACTGATTGTTTGATTGAATTATGTTAAATATGCAATAAATAGTGATTGAAATTTAAGGCTTTGATATGCTTAGTATAATTTGTTATCAAATAAGGTGCTCATCGCTTAACAATTTTAAGGGTTCTATTGTAGGCATCGAGAATTTCTATACGTAAAAAGACATGGTTAATGTTTACAAGTTAAGATTTTTATCTCCATTTGTCTTATACTCTCATGAAATCCGCCTACTCTCTACCTTACTTTATCACAAAAAAAAACTTGCTAAGTTGGGTGGATCAGCAAGCCTAGTCGGCTTCAACACTTTAAGCAGTTGTTTTATTTTCTTAAAAAGTTAGTTTGTACCAACGTTCTTACAATAATAAACATGATTCATGAATATAATACCGAGTGATAATTATAAATTCTAAAAGTAAAATAAAAAAGTAAACAAAGTTTAGCAACCGATATGGTTTACATTGCTAATACCAAGATATAAGTTCCAAACCCTGTAAACCATAAAAAAGAACCTAATTACATCAATCTTGAATCGACCAAACCAATTATTTTGTTTCATTTTGAAGAGTTTAATTGGATTCAACGGATTATAAACATATACAGTAACCTTAAACTTTCAGGTAAAATAGGCATGTTAACATTATCATGATCGATTTGCAAAGAATAAAAGGTGCAAGGGAAATTAGTGAAGACAACAAGAAGTATAAGGGCTAATTTGCCAACCTAATAAAGTTACGATTGAATTAGGGTTTAAGACTCCATACCCTTTATAATTTCTCAAAGTTCAGCGGCGGAGCCGATTTGATTTTGCGTTTTCGTCGATATTGCAGTAGCAAAGGTAATCAATCATCTAGCTTTAGATCTCTATATCTCTTTTGAATTTGAAATTTATCATTTGAATTTAGTTGATATAGTTTTAATCTATCGTTTTCTCAATGATCGATTACAGTTTTTCTTCAGAATTGAGAGAATAGTTTTGTTGAAATCGGTTGATTGTATTGTACAGTTGAGGTATATGTATGGAGAAACTAGAGAAAATGTTCCCTTTGTTTTGATTAATGGCTTTGATTTAGTTTGAGCTTATGATTTGATTATATGAACAGTTATTACGCAGTTTTAAGAGAAATGAAAGTGTGTAGAGCTTTGAAATGCACTTTAAAGTAGTCATCTGGCTTAAATTAGGTTGTAATCTGGTTATGCTGAAGTGTTCGAGAGATAGAAACTCAAATTAATGCATTCAAATTTTTTTGAACTGTTTTTTTTTCCACCAAGGATAACCAAATAAAGAGAGGTTATTTCATATTCTGGATTAAGTTTTGTGCCAGCAGAAAGGAATACTACAGGAAATTGTTGTTTTCAATCAAAGTGAAAAAAACAGAGTTAATCTAAATTTTTTTTGGCTTTTACGTGTATCTGTTCACGTGCGGTAGTCATATATTAATAGGTTCAACAGAAATTATTTCATGTATTAATATACTGTTGCTTGTAAAGTATTGTGTCCACAACTTTTTAAATGCAAAATTAGAGCTTTGATAAATACAAGAGTTGGTGTTTTATTTTGCATGATCTGTTTTAGTTGCAACTTGCATATGAGCTATTATTGTTTTACCAATTACCATAATGTTTTATCCTGAAATGTTGTTTATTCTTTGACAGTTTGACTCGAAGATCTTTATCAACCCAAAACATGGCGTAAGTTACTTTTATGCATCTTATTTGTATCAAATACCTTTGAGTTGTAACTTATATGATATGTTATGACATTGTAGATGTCTAGTTTTAATATGCCATTTTAAAATTTGTGTTTTCTATTTAAGAAATTGCAACTTTTAAAAATGCAGTGGGTGTTTATGTATATTTGAAGGTTGTATTTTTGCTTTGCTCTTTTATTATGGTTTTTTAACATTCTAAAATTGTAACCAGGTTTAGGTTGTAAACAGTCAACCAAACATGTTTGTTTCATGGTTTTGGTTCATGTTGGCCTGACCAACCTTTTTCCAACATGTCAATCAGTTTAAGACTAGAAATCAAAAGTTAACAAGTTATGAACTATAAATTTGGCTAGCCTATCTGTTTATGATATGCTGATATGACCATCCTGTTACAACCCATTTAACGTGACAACCTGTTTAGTTAATTGGGTTACATGGTTCATATTAAGGTTGCATATGTCTAGTGTAAGGTTCAAGTTTGAGTCTTTTGGCTCCATTAACTAATCACTCCCTGTCAGGAGTGGGTCAACCCAACTCTGACCTTAACCTCCACACTTAATTTAAAATCAATGTTTTGGTCTTGCAGTGAAGAGGGTGTTGTTCCTGTTGAGGCACCTGCTCCTGCTCTTGGTGAGCCAATGGACATCATGACAGCTTTGCAGCTTGTGTTAAGAAAATCACTTGCTCACGGTGGTCTTGTCCGTGGACTTCATGAGGCTGCAAAAGTGATTGAAAAGCATGCTGCTCTACTTTGTGTATTGGCTGAAGATTGTAACCAGCCTGATTATCAAAAATTGGTCAAAGCTCTTTGCGCTGACCATAATGTTAGTCTGGTAACCGTTCCCAGTGCAAAGACCCTTGGCGAGTGGGCTGGTGTAAGTCTCTTTTTATATCTTTTTGTCAAACTTTTCCCAAGTATTATTTATATATACAATTAGAGATGGCAAGATTGACGGGTTGGGAAGTATTGGTAAAATGTCATATGGGTTAACTCACAAATTTCTTTTATCATGATTACAAAATAGTATTTATCCCAATGAATAATCTAGATTTTCTAGTAGAATGTTTTTAGAGGTTGTAGCAAATAAAGTAGATTTTAGCCCTCCTGTTAAACTTCTTCCTTTTTAGCTAGATTTTCAACCTGATTTACAGAGCCTGTTTGAGATAAAAAAAATTAGTTCACCCCTTATTGTTTAAACTTTAAAGTAAACAAAAACATTATAAAATCTAGAGGTTGAATATTCTAGTCTATTTATCTACAATCAGGCGGGTTGAGTAGGTTAACCTAGAAGATTTATATATAAAGGAAGCATGTCAAACGTGTTGATAGTCATCATGGTTTTATAAATGCACTACAACCTCTGAAATAAGTTTAGTAGAATTGTTTAAATAATCATAACTAACATTATTAAGTTTATAAAAAAGAACATTGAATTTTTAATAATTTTTTTTGTAGATTGACTCTACTCAATCCAACTTGAATTGACCCTATTCTAAAGTCACCTGTTTTGGCTTTTACTCATTTTACTAGTTTTACTAGTTACACCATCCATTTGACCCACATTTGACACTTAAGTATGTCATCGAACTGGTTATACCACATACCGACTTCAATTGGTTTGATTTTTTATCCGGGAAAACCATAATATTAAAGTTACAAGATTAGTGTGACTGAATATCGACCATGGTTGAGTGTTTTGTTATTTTACCCTCTTGGTGGTTTTACTGAACTTGAATATTACAGTTGTGCAAGATTGACTCTGAAGGTAAGGCAAGGAAGGTTGTTGGTTGTTCATGCCTTGTTGTGAAGGTATAATTCACCAAAAAATATATAAAATATGATATATTTCTTATATAAGTTCTGATGTGTTTTTTAATGTAACAATATTTTGTGAAAATTTCAGGATTATGGTGAGGAAAGTGAAGGGCTTCACATTGTTCAGGAGTATGTGAAATCTCACTAAATATATGTTGTCGAGTCATCATCATGGTTTATCAGTTTCTGAGTTTTGTAACAGGTTTAAAGGACAACTCTTGTAAACTCTATTAGATTTTAATTATCAGAGTTTTGTCTTTGTGGGTTAAAATTCATTTTAAATGCATTTAATTTGATTATAGAAACAAAATTAAAATAGTAACTTTATCAAGTAATATAGTTTAAGAAATTGTAGACCTTTCGTTACTATTGATTTTGATTAGTGATAACAAAAATTGAAGGTATAAAACTATAAATGAGCTGAACTTAGTATGTTTAGGTTTGAACTCATGCTTTTACTTGAAAAGCACACAGAAACTTGGCTTGTATAAATTTTTGTTTATAGTGTAATTGAGGCTCGAGAAAAGAAACAAAATTAAAATAGAAAATCTGGTAGTAGAATTAGAAGAAATTGTAAACGTTTAGTTACTATTGATTTTGATAGATGATAACAAAAATTGAAGGTGTAAATGAGCTGAGCTTAGTACGTTTAGGTTTAAACTCAAATTGTTTAACTCATAAAGACCACAGTTTAAATTCTTGTTTTAAAGTTGAGTGAGGCTTCTTAAGTAGTTTTTCAAGCTTGAATATGATTTGCTAATTATTTACTAGGTTAGTTTCGTGTTTTTAGCAGTCAAAAATCATATTTTCAAAGATGCTTTATTTCAATGTTTTCAAAGATATATTTTTAATATACAAGTCATGACAAAAAATCAACATATCTATTACTAGAAAAAAAATTGAACATGAATGTACTGTAAGACTATCATATTGTGAAGCGATCCGTGCTCTTCCCACCCCTACACAAAACGGGGCTAAGGCACGGGTACACCCTTCTACTTCACTATTTAAGCAATCTTGTAATCCACACTTAAGTCATCATCTAATATATTAAAAACTAAATTTCCAAATCATTCAAATGGCGATTAGATTCACAAAAGAACTATGCTAGGAGGTTTCTATTTGGATAGTTACCATGTAGCTGTGAGTGATGATCCCTACAAACCCTAGTATGGTTCAACAAACACTTTTGCATATTGTTTTACTTTACAATTTAAGCAATCTCATATGTCATGCTCTGATACGCTAAAAAATAAAAAAGTCTAAAATTCTAAATCGTTCTTAAGCGACCACAATATTTCCAAAAGTAAAAGTATCCTGTTAGCTTTCTACTAATTTAAGTTGTAGCTGCAAGTGTGATTCCCATCAAAATTAGATAAGAACTATATAGATGAATCCTATCTTGCTTGGATTGACCTCTACAAAGATTAAAAGTCATTCATGATTTTTTATCTATTGATTTAGAGAGAATATAATAGAACATTTGGCTTAAGACCAAATAAATGAATATTAAGTAGACTACTTAACATTCACCTAAACTTATATACAGTTTTGTGTTAGTGGGAATATCACTCTAAACTCGTATTACATGTTTTTAACAAGATTTATTTTTAATTAAGAGAACATCAATAAACTAAAATAAAAAAAGACAATTTTATATATCTTGCTTTAAATTTGTAAAATCCGTTCAATAAAAATATGATAATAATAATAAAATAAAAAAGACAACTTCATATATATCTTCCTCTAAACTCGTAAAATTAAATATTTATAGTAAAAACTTGAGTTTCAAGAAAATATATAATTTACAAGTTTATAAGAGGATATATGTAATTCCCTCAATTGTTTTTTCATAATCTTATCAACAAAGTATACAAAATCATTATAATAAATCTAACCTTTTATAAAGACCCTTGGTAAAGTTACATTTTGCAAGTAACACACAAACCAGGAGTACACAGTTTCTCAAGGAACAATAGATATCTCAAAAGTCAAAAGCCCCCAAAAGCTCGTGTATTGTATGACTTAGTTTTTAAGTGTTTTACTTCACTTATAAAACCCTAAACTTAATATGTGAACAATAACATATAGAACTAATGCAAGATCAAGAAAAGTTACGGGTTACATTAAATCACGATTCATTCATTTGCTTTCGTAGACAGGTAGATAGACGCCTTCCACAGCCAACCAAACATTGTCTGCACGTTTCTCCCTCACACCACAAACCTACAAAAAATAACATAAAAATACGAGATTTTGAGGCATTTATAATCTTATCAATGAAAAATGAACAGATCGGATACAAATAAAAATGAGCAACTTCTTATGCAGATCAAAATGAGCTGGGTTGGGTTAGTCTTCAACACTTCTTATGAATAGTTTCTGTGCAAAGGATATGATCACAGGAAATACTAATGGGGTCATGTAATACAAGAAATAGATTTAAATACTAATCTATATAAAAAGATCTAGGATGTTTTAATTGCATAAAAGAGCAATTTACTTAGTTTGGTGGCCCGTTTTAATAATTATACTTAATCATGCTGTGACCGATAATTAAACTAGTTAGAAATGTGCTACTTCAATATAGCTTATAAAAAATGATGTGGCAAACTATCTCGTCAGAATTGGTTAGTTTGGTAATTTTATCCTTTAGACC
The DNA here is from genome assembly GCA_018326385.1 of Flaveria bidentis. Taxonomy (NCBI): domain Eukaryota; kingdom Viridiplantae; phylum Streptophyta; class Magnoliopsida; order Asterales; family Asteraceae; genus Flaveria; species Flaveria bidentis. The sequence goes on along the minus strand of BJCM01167211.1, from coordinate 16,502 downwards.
AGTTATAGATCAAACATAACCCAAATCCACACATTTATAAGTCAATGGGTTTGACTCTAACCTCTTGTTGTCCACCAGCAATTCGGCTGTATTTCTTATCATGGCTGTGTAGATATCCGAGCGTGTCAACATGGCGAAGTCTTATTCGCTGATCTTGTCTCCAGGTTTTTCCACTTCCCTCGATTTCAAGTCTAAGGGTATCATAGTAAAATCAGCATATAATCTCAAAACAGTCAACACGAGTCCAAAAGTTTCTGTTTTACATTTTTAATCCTGAACAGTTTTGAATCATAAACTTGAGAGGAAATATAAGTACAATGATCATAATAGTTCTCACCTCCAGTAATCTCCTGTATCTGAAGTACCATCATCTCCAAAGCAACTCACCTACAAAAAACCTCATGCGCTTTCATTTTCGTCCAATCATACACAGTTATTGTTCAAATGTTTAGTTCCAGAAACAATGATCTGAATCCATCACATGCGAGGCAAATCAAGCTCGTTTGAGTGACCCGCAAGAGATTTTTCTCAAAAGGTGAGGTTCCCTCTTATCACTCCCAGAACTCGAACAACCAACTTGGCTATTCACCTAGAGGCTAGTAGACGAGTAGTAGTACATATACATATTGTTTATACCAAACCAATTTTATGATAAATGCTATACACATCTTCATTACTAATATGGTGTTATATACACATTGGAGAATACAATGGTGGACCAACAGAGTATGAGATACATGGTAGGTACTTTAACAAGGATGATCCAAAGTATATTTGATTGTTAAATGATGTTTTGTTTATTTTCTACGTCAGGTCGTCAGGCTCAACGTGCGTTAACTATAAATGTATGTTATTTGAGAAAATAATGAGCAAACAACAAACCTCTAGATTCCCTGATATTGGTGAAGCATGCAAGTGGCTATGAAGCCATCTCCTGGTTCTCATGTGTTGCAATCGAATAATGCTTCCACTTTTTATACTATCTCCCTGTTTTGCTGATGTCTCTGGCGTAGGCCTCACAATCTGGTTTAGTATAAGTTCAAGTTAAATATATCAGAAGCACCAAATCACAATTATATTATAAAATTTAATTGCCATTCGATATTTCAGACATATCAAATGGGGGGTATAAACAACATTAACATACCCAATAGCTATTGGCATCATCAACATTAGGAAAACTTGTAACAGATTGCTGACCACTGCCTGATCCATATGGCACATCGTGTGAGTGCAGCCGAAATCTTGTCTTTTCATGCATCAGCTTGAGTACCGATCCATAAGTAATCTGGAGTGTAAATAAAGTTATGAGCATAGATGAAAGATATAAAACATCCCAAAATTGTACTTTAAAAAAAGAAATAAGAAATCTGGATCCTTTAACAGTTCACTCACCATTTTAGGATGTTACACAAGCAACTTTGAATATATAGCGCTAAACCATAATTATAGCAACTTTTCTTTATATTAATAATTGGAGACTAGGGATCTTTTTTCTGATCATTACATACTAAAGAATTCTTTCCTTAAAAAAGGACTAAACTACAAGTTGCAACTTGCAACTTACAATCAAAATGAAAACCAACAAAAGTGTATATCTCAAGCAGTCCTTAATATCATATTAGGTAAAATATAGTAAAGGTACTGTAGTCTCGCCTTGCTAGTTTATAAAAACGATATAAACATACACGTGTTGAGCAATAATTTTCACAGCTCTGTATATTGCAAGTTCATATTACTCCGTAATATGCAAATTACATTCTCAACCTAAAATAGCAAGAAAATCTAACCCAATTAAGGTTTTTGTGTTTCAAATCTAACAAAAATCACTGGACTTTGTCACAAACTTGTCATTTTATTTTCTAGTTCCAGCTTCACAACAAACTTTCAAGTAGCTATCACAATTTTTTTCTAAAAAACTTTATGGTCTAACAAAATGTGGTTCGTTTGACCTTGAGAGCTCATAAATTTGATATCTTCATGGATAGGAAAGAGCTTGTTCACCCACAAATTGACCATAAGTACTTCGGATCAAGCCTTCTTACTTCTTAGTGCCGGAATAAAGTAAAAAACTACTAAATTTCATGAATAGAACTAATCATTATTCATGACTTTGAGTTTTGAGGTCAACCATACAACTTTCCAGATTATAATTCTGTAAATTTAGTTAACAAGTTAACACCACCATTCTTATACGCGTATCATCCGTCAAAAATTCAGCAAAGTTTATCAAAATTCTCTTAAAATACAACATAATTCACACCAAATTAGAAGCAAAAACTAGTAACCAAGGTCAGATTTCACTCTATTAATGCTATACACTCCAAACAAATCGATAAACCTCAACAACATCCTAAAACAAAAACAACACCAGATCTTACAATCAACCAATTACCTCAACGCCTTCAGATGTAGCAGCGTACACCGGAGTGGACGTATAATCCGAATCTAGGGTTAGAAAAAGAAATAAAGCGAGACCAAAGAACGAAAGCGCCATCAACAACAGAAGTCCAATGAACCAAGTCCGCTGCCAAAACGGTAAGTAGAGATCCGAATCCGACGAGGATCCGAACGTTTCTCTGTAAATGATCCGAGTAGGTACCGAGGGACGAGACGACGGCGTATTGGACGAAACGGTTCTTCTTCGAGTGACGTTGTTGCTGTTGCTCTGCTGCCCTGACGGAGGAGCCACGGCTGAAGGTTTTCTCCGGCGGAGCCTCCGGCGGAGTTCCGGCCTCCGGCGAGTTATATACAGAGTACAAAGAGAGAATGTGTATGTGTGTGTGTGTGTGTGTGTGTGTGTGTTCGTGTCTAACGGTGATTTGATTTAGAATGTGGAGGTTTATTGTTTGTAGTTTCTTCAGTGGTGATGACACGTTGGTGGCGTGTTTTGAGCGAATAGAGGCTCTACACGTGGCTGGTTTTGTACAACTGGAGTCCTGACTCGGATTTTTGTTTTTGTAAATAATTTTGGTTTTTCCACGTGACGTGGAGGACCCGTTAGGATTTATTTTTCTTATGAACTTGATTTCTACCACGTACTAAATAAGGTTATTTCGTTTTACCAAAGTGTCGGTCTTTAAGTAATTGAGTTTTTAACTTTTAGGATAGATAAACATTTTGATTTAGGAGTGAAATGAAAAAACGTATATGATGTGTTACCCGTTTTAACAATAGTAAATTAATTATAAAACTTCTTGATTCGTAGTTATTATTGTAATTAGTTAATTATATACCGTATAACTAAATGTTTTATGCGTTAGCTGTTCTAACAAATTGTAAATTAACTTTAACGTTTTGTTAATTAGTAGTTACTATTGTAACAGTTAATTGTAGAACGTAGAACTAAACGTATATATATCTATATAAACATACACATATTGTAGAAAGGGTTTTGCGTTGGAGGATGGTGCCGGTGGTGGAAGAGGCATTGGCCGCTTGGCCACCGTTTCCTACCTCCCGCACGTCATCTCGATCTAATTTTTCAGTTGGTTTGTAGACAGAGAAAAAGATCTCGACGTGTAGGTCGTCGTATTCCGGCTAGACCGCCGTCGTCCTCCGTTTGCACCGTTGCTACATTGGAGTAAAACCGCCGGTTTGTAGGCCGGCGATGTTGGGTTTGTTTCGATGCCCTTTTTGAGCAAGGTGGGTTCCAGCAATGGTGGAGGAAACCGCAGGTGCTGATGGTGGTGGTGGCGCATCCTGTGGATGATATTGGTTTTTAGGCGTGGTAACGTATGTTGTAGTCATGACGAAGATTTGACCCTACAACAACATGATTAGTCACTTTGATTAGTTATGATCGGTGTTAATCTTTAGTTTGTGTTTTTCTATTGTTAGAGGTGATGTTTTTGGGTTTACATTTGTTTATGCTTTATTGTTTTGGTTTTGCTATGCTCATGATTTGATGATGGTTAGTATTGTTATACGTAAGATGATGCTTGGCTTTTTAAATATGTAAAATGCACATATAGCATAATTTGTGCTTGGTAATGGTTGTGTTTGAAAGTTATCATGATGAGACTGTCATTTGAGCCTGGACTTGCTTATGTTAAACCACACACAACACTTACGTTTGAAGGCGATGATGATGACCACATGTTGTGTTCGTTGTTTTGGCATGATGAACGAAAGTTTGCAGCCACAACGAGTCATCTTTTCTAAGCCTTATCGTTTTTCTTTGTGTTGGAACAACATGGTATGCGGTAGATATACACTTTTTTGGGTTTTCCTTTGATAGTGTTTCATTACTCTTCATTTTGTGACTTTGTTAAGATGTTAGCGTTTCTAGATTAGTAATTTTTGTTGTGCACGTGTATACTTTGTTAACAGGTTGTGATGTTACACCACAACAACGTAGGTTGCATTGGCATGGCCAACGTTTATGGTTGGCAGCCGGAGTTGGACACTTGTTCTGAGCCCGACACGCGTTGGTGAAATCACCTACTTATATTAAGTTTTTAGTTATTTATAAAGCTAAAAGGGAAAGATTGTTAACGAGTTAACAAAAATCCTTACATATTTTACCTCACAACCTTTAAAATACTTTTAAATTATATGTTAACCCGTTTATATATGTTACGAAGATCTCATACAAATATATAAGAGAAATATAGAACATACTTTTGTTTATTAAATAGATAAAATATGGTTGTAGACAACTTCTGTAGTCTATAAGTTTTTCATCACCCTCATCATGCAATTCCTAAAAACGTATATGAAGCCATATTTTCAAAGAACATCACCGGATTCAAATGCGCAAACGGTCAATTGATTGTTTAATAATTTCATTGGTTGGGAATATAATTAAGTATCTAATTATCTTCACATATCACATTCCAAATTTATGTATTGTTATAATTATCTTCACATATCACATTCCAAATTTATGTATTGTTACTATTATTTTTTGCTGTATTCCTCAAAAATATTGATCCCTCATATTGCAATGATCAACCCTTTTTGTAGATAAAAAATTTCAAATATCTCCCACTCGTACACAAAACGTCTATGATATGATCAATATTTCCGATTATTATATGGCAAATATTTCATACTTGAAAAATAAACGGAGCAACCGGCATATTTTTTACTTTACATGCAGTACAAAGGTTAGAATGTATAGCATCTTTGAATCATTGATGCGAGTGAATTTAGAATGTAATATCATAGATTATTATCATACAAAGGTTTCTCATAATCTTTATGATAACCTCAAAAGATTCTACACACGTAAAATCGAATGCTCAATCAGATTTTTCATACCTTTATATGGGGGATTTTCGCATGTAAATTAATATTCATCAAAATGATTCCTCAATTTAAAACAGTATGTAACTCATTAAATCTAATGGTATATACACCATAACTAGATGTAGTAGCTCTTTCACCTCTCTTGTTGAAACACATATCTAACGATTTTATTTGGCGATTACATCATCCATTAAGTGATATTTACTTTGTGTTGATGACTAATCCTCAATAGTCAATAGTGAAACTAAATTGTTTCTTGTTATAACCCTGTGTGTTTTGTCTCTAGCGTTAGAATGAGTGTCCGTATTTTAAGCTAAAGTTGAGCCTGGAGAGATTTTTTACTTGACTTTGCAATCTTTAAGATTTAACTTAAAAAAGATGAACTCACGTCAATAATATTCATGTACGACAACAGAAAAAATATATTCTAATACTTTTTTATAAAAGAGTAATCTCATATATCACTAATAAACTTGGAAAATATGATGATAAATTTGTAGAATAGTAATCAAGTTTTAAAAGTGTTCGATTTATAAAATTAAATTTTAAAACTGTTCCAATTAAACCACTTATTTTTCATATAATCATTTTTTATTTAAATTAAAGGTTTAACATATTTTTCTTATTGTTTTATCACAAAAATATATATTTTTTATTTTCCAATTTTAAAAGAATTCATGTCAAGATGATGGATCCTGCCGTAGGTGCCTCTACTGCTCTACGTACATGAGATTCGGGTAATTAACCAAATATGAACTGATACCATAGGCACTTGGACGGCGAAAGAGGCGGAAAAAGCAATCCAAAAAAGATTAAGGTGAAGTGGTGATGTGGATTTTAGAAAAAAAAATTTATTCTTTAATACAATTAACAGATTTTTTATTTTTTAATATAATTACATTTTTTAGAAATCTTGACCCCACATATTCTTCTCTGTTTCTTTCGTGACACAAAAACAATATGATGATAACTCAATTTGATGGTTTAGCGATCCAATTTGGGTAAAATATACGTGAGTTATTTAATTGAAACACATTTGTAACTTAGTTATTATTTTGTGATATTTTCTCTGTTATAATGGAAAGAACAATATGTATTTGTATTAGAAACTTGAGTTTTATTATATTTTAAAAGTATAATATTTAAAAAAAATGTATAATTAAAAAGTGTATTCAGTGTTTAACTTAATATTAGTTTTACGTAGGATTTAAGAAGAGATTGAATTGTTTCGCAAACTAAAGTACCTAGATTTATACTTCATTTTATGTAGGGTTTTGTTTCCTACTGCGTGAACATAAAATCTCAATATAAAAAACCAACAACCTTGTCAATCCCTATAATAACATAGCTTATTCGCAGGAAATTTTCAAACCAATGATCCTTTATTCTGATAGTTTATAAAGAATGTGAGAAGCTTTGTTAAAAAAAGGTCATGCTAATTACTAACTATGTTAATTGCTATTTGGTGTTACAAAGAAGGAAATTTTCAAATCTTTTTATATAATACCTATTTAAAAAAAATAAAAAAATCATACAAAACCAACGTCCAACGCCACCGTCAATCTCCCTCTTCGAACCACCATGCCATTCACCGTATGATCAGCTCCGGCAGCCCGGCGACAGGCTTGCATCACTGCAACCACCATCTGAAACTACCATCGGACCACTTTAGCTGTTAACAACTCTTGGTGCATCATTATGCCTTGATAAATTGAGGTGTTTAGCATAATGTTGCCATTTGCTTTATAATATCATTATTGATGGACCATACATTTAATTTTGTATTTTGTTGATCTACTTTTTGCTACCATCTTATTCTTGTATACTTGTATTGTAAATTGTTCATGTATATATATATATCATTTCTCCATACTTTGGTGGACTATTGAATCTCACTTTATAACCATCAAGGATTTGTGATGTGTCTTCACTCACTCTTGAGTTTATGGTTAAAAGGTTGGTAAAAGGAGAAATATACTACTGAAATCATTGTACTGAACTAAAAACTTGGTGACATATACAGTGTTTTCTTTCTGGTGATTTTCGAACCAAAATCTTGTGCTTTTATGTATATATGGGTTCATGTCATCACACATCTGTCATTTCGCTAGTAATTGTTGTCTTGTTTGATTGCAAATTGGTTAAAAGTTGGTCGAGACAGAGGAACATTCCTTGGATACACCAACGGGCAACAAAGAAGGTTTGTGGAGAGAACTTTCTGCATATTTTTTTTTGACTTCTTAAATCAGATCTTTTCTTGTACTGAAATGTATAGATTCCGTTTCCCAGGATCGATTACTTATCGAGATCGTATTAGGATGAACAATAGATATGGCCATATGGATTCTGCACAAGTGCAGGGAACCCTTGAATTAGAGAACATCAAAATACACACTATATTACATGCAATTGATGTTACATATGTGGGTATTGATGTCCATCGGTTCCTACAGTTAGTTAACTGTCAAATGACAGTTAAAAAACCTTAACTATCGGGTCAGGTAACTACCTATAGACCCGTGGCTTAATTCCTAAGATATTGACTTTGACTTTTACATTTTACACAGTTTGACCTTTTATTATATTAACTGTCTAAGTATGCTTGATTTCTTGATAAACCTTTCCAACTGATTCAAATCCTGAATCTATCCATTTGTGGGCGCCTATTATATCTCTTACGACCCTTGTTAGATCTATGTATTTTGTTAAAAACGAGAAGGTTTAGGCATTTTGTTAAATGGGTGTGTATGACAATGTCTTTTTTCTGATTAGCCCATCTTTTTTTTAATGATTCCTAAACGTTTATACTATGCCTAATTACATTTGAATAGATGATTGACAGTTCTTTGATAATGCCCATAAGAAATAGAAATCAAAAAGTTCATGACAGTCTCTTCTATAATGATATACAGTGTATAATGTTGTTTCTCCAGGAGTTATATTTTGAGGATGAAGTGAAGATTAGATGCCAGATGGCAGTAACACTAGACATCCGGGTCAAGTTGATACTAGCCTCGATCTGCTAGGTCGGAGTTATTTCGGGGCACATGTTTTGAACAGTGGCTAGATGTACAATCTACATCTAAAGATTCAAAAACGTTTTTGATCGCTCTCTTGATCAGTTATCAGACCTTGACGCGGTACAACTTTTTCTGTTGATGTTGCTTGAGGTTGGATTCATGGGCCGCGAATCCAGCTTAATGGTGGACTCGGCTCTTTTACAACTAGTAGAGGGCTTGGAATCATGGAACAAATTTCCATGGGGATCATACGTATGGAAGGTTGTATACGAGCAACTACATAATGCTTTGGGAAAACGTTCAGCTCGACTCACTTCTATACTGATCATAAAGAAACTTAATTACTCGCTACATGGATTTATTTGGGCATTTAAGGTTACGTTATTTTGTGTTAAGAAATTTCCACAATTATACTTTAGGTTCTTTATTATGATTTTCTAGATATGGATATTTGAGGTTTTCCATACGCTAGGAGTGGTTGGCAAACATGGAGAAAAACATGCTAGAGATTAAGGTACAGATGCCGGTGGTTATGACATGATTCATGATTATAGAGGAGCATGTCGATTATAATATCCTCAACTATTTCTGTTTGATTAGTTAAATGTTGGTTCAATCCAAATATATACACACAATGATGACAAAAACTTTTGATTTTACTTGACAAGTTACAAACAGAAAGGTAAAAGAAGAAAAAAGTTTTTAGAACTTTTTGCACAAGACATCTCTTCATTCAATGCAACAAAAACAATTTACATAATAAAAACTTACTATTCTAAGTAACCCATTAACCCCTCTACTATCAAATCTTTAGCTCTTTACTTTTACTCATTCAAACTAGAAAATTTACTGCATGACTCAAATAAAATATCTAACTAAAATATTAAACTTCTAGTGACTTGACCCATAAAATAAATTCGTTGATCCGTCAAGATTAACCAACAATCACCCTATTAATCTTGACCTTGACCCGAGCATTTATCAAAGTAGAGCTAGTTCCTCCAATTCAATTAAGTTGGCTTCTTTCTCCTTGTCTTTCCATTTTGTACACTCATATACAAAATGTCCAAATGCTTCACACTCATAGCATCAAAACCCACTTCTATCTCCTTGACGCGAGCCCCTTCCACGTCCTCTTTCCCCTTTACCGGATCCTCTTTCGTGACCTCTTCCCATCCATATTGCTTGTCATCATGCTCACAATTGGTCAACAAAAGTTGTCCTCAATCTTCTTCTTTTTCATCATGATTTTTCAACCTTTCTTCGTATGCTTTGAATCTTCCCACCGCTTCTTCAAAAGGGCATTTTTTCAATCTCCGAGTATTGATCGATGGAAGCAACGATCGGTAAGTATTTCTTCGGGGCTGAATTTAGAAGCTTTCTTACAACGACTGCCTCTTCAAGATTTGAAATAATACTTTTAAACTTTGCTACGATACCATCTATCTTTCCAGAAAAGTCATTAATCGTCCCGTTCTCCTTCATCTTTAGCATTTCCAACTCGCTCCTAAGAGTTTGCAATCGTGCCTTTTGGAATCTATCGGCTCCTAAGTACCGAACCCGGATTGACTCCCATACGTCTTTAGCATCCTTATGTTTAGCAACCTGCAAAAGAATATCTTTCACTAACGTTGAAAAAATAATAGCTTTTGTAGTATAATTTTTCTTTTCCTCCACGGTTGCTCCGGTGACCGGGGCTATTACCTCCCAAAGACCATATGCCTTAAGTATTGTTTCGATTAGGATCAACTATGACGTGTAGCTTGTTTTGGTCAACTTGGGACATTGAAGAGATACGTTCCCTTGCTCTCGAACCGTTACTACTCCTGCGTTTTCTGCCATTTCTTGCTAAATACTTGCTATCTTGCTATCCACTCTTTCAATTTGTTGCTCTCTCTTGGCGCCTCTTGCTTTACCTTGTCGTGTCTTGCTTTAACTTGCTACTAATCGACTGGTTTTCACCAATCGATTCCCTTGCTTGCTTACCTTCTTACGGTCTATTTACATGGAAACACCGTTGCACTTGCTTCTCGCGAACCCCACGGTATGACCCTAAAGCTCTGATACCAATTGTTGCTTCAGTCCAAATATATACACACAACAAACACTCAAATGATGACAAGAACCTTTTGATTTTGCTTGACAAGTTACGAACAAAAAGATGAAATGAGAAAAAACTTTTTAGAACTTTTTGCACAGGAACATCTCTTCATTCAATGCAACAAAAACAATTTAAATAATAATAACTTACTATCCTACGTAACCCGCTAACCCCTCTACTACCAAATCTTTAGCCCACTACTTTTACTCATTCAAACTAGAAAACTTACTCCATAACGCAAATAAAATATCTAATTAAAATATTAAACTTCTAGTGACTTGACCAATAAAATAAACCCGTTGATCTGTCAAGATTAACCAACATTAAAAATGTAATTCTATTTTTATTTTGCAGGAGATATGGAAGGCTAGACAACCACATTGTGTAAAGATGGAGACGCCAATGATGTTAGACGTGTTTGATCTATCTGATCATGAAGAGGATCGTGTTGAGGTAAATTTATGAATTGTTTAATGCAACAAGTGACTAACTTATGTTATAAATAATAAAATTTCTAAAAATTGCATTTCATATGTTGGATCTTATGGAATTCTAAAAATTGCATTTCATATCTGCTCTACTCGTTTTTCCACTTCTCATAGTGGTAAAATTTGTTTCAACTACGGCAGTTTAACTAGCTAGTTTCAGCTTGAGCTTGGGCTTGAAATCTTTTAACAAGCTGAGTTTGAGCTCGAGCTTGACTTGAAAAAAGCTCGAGTCAACTAGTTTATGTTTGAAGTTTTGTGTTTCTTGTATTTATGCATAGATATAACAAAAAACTAATATTTCTTGCACATATGAAAAGATATAGCAACGGAAAGAGGTAGTTGGATCTTAATTTTTGCCAATAAAAGGAACTTGCCTAACTTGAGCAAGCCAAACGAGCGAGCTCACCTTGGTCTGAGCTCGGATCGAAATTTAGACAAGCTAGCTTGGCTAGGCTTGTTTTTTAATAAGCTGATTTTAAGCATGCTTAGAGTCATGAGCTATTTGAACAACCCTAAAGTCAACCCAATCTGTTTGGCCCGTTTAGCCACCCAATCAATGTTTTCAGAACCGGATCGGACGATGAAGTTGACTGGGCGAACCAGTTAGACCGGATTTAAGAACCGGATGATATCATAATTATATATATGTATATCAGATATATAGTTATATATATAATTCGATATATATATTTTATATGTGTAATTTATAGTTATATATAAAAACTAAACTATAATCTTATGTCCAACACTCTAAATCATGGTTCGAACCATCCGTCAAACTCATGAAAATCTAAAAAACTAAAAAAAAAAATTTTAAAATCTAGTCTGATCCGTTTCCCGGTTCGAACCGACCGGTTCCTTGAAACCAAAACGATTTAGGGTGGATCAGACTGGTCCGACCTCCGAATCCTGGACTGATCCGAGTCTGATAACACTGCACTTGATCATTTAAGACATCTAACCCTTTTATTGTACACGCGAGAAAGGTTTCATTACAAGCCAACATAATTTGTGTACAAGGCTACATGAAGCAAAGTGTTGCACCAATTCTTGAATCCATTATTGCAGCTAAATGCATGTTCAAACCCGCTTCAATGAGATCATCTTTCCTTGAGATCGTTTATGAAATTGTCAGTCGAATTCAAACCAACAATGATATTGAGAAAATGGAAGAAGTAGAGCAACAGGTGTTAGCTACAGAGGCAGCCAACATTAATGTGTCATGGCTTCGCACTCATGTGGAAGCCATACGGAAAAGAAACAAAGCCGATAATAACTGAAGTTTGTTTATGGAAGTGAAAGCAAACACCATTTTGGTTAAGAAAGCCTCCCAAATGGATCAGAGAGATAGATGTGTCGAGCTTGTGGCTGCACAAGAACGGTTTGAAGAGGCCGAACGATGTGTTAGAGTACTTCATCTTGTTGAAAAGAATCTAAATGAAAATATCTTGGAATCTAAAGCTAACATAGACTCATGGGCAAGACAACCAGTTTTATAGGCTAACTAAATCATGCTAGGATGTGTAATTATTAGGCATATACCATGAAACACCTTAGGTTATGTCGAACGGGCTGAGACCCCTTTATCAGAGTCGAGGGTTAAGTTGTGTTTATATATGTGTGGTCAAGAACTCGAAAGGTGTAAAACTAGTTTGTGTATTGTATGTATCACAACTATTTTGCTAGGTTTTCTCATGTTTTTATCTTTTAAGAACTTTTAGAAAATGATTTGAATGCGTACCCTATAGGTGCACAAAACTGGTTTTTGGGTCGAACAGATCGGTTTAGAAACTAGTTCGGGTCAAGAAAATGCTAGTAAAACTGGGTGGACTCTAACGGGTCGGATTAAAAACTATTTTTTCAAGTAGGGGAAAACTGGATTGGATCGGTATTTGTCGGTTTCAATGGATCGATCGGGTCTCAAACCAATCAAGCTTGTAAAGCAAATGGGTCGGTATGGATAATGGGTTTGTGGTGGGTTATCATGACCATTTGAACATGTTTTAAGCTGGCAAATTTTCTGATAACGATCCATTTTGACACTAATTAGAATAGACTTAAGTTGATCTGTTGGTGTTATTTTAATGGGCCTAAATGGACCTACAATTAAGTTTCTTTAACCCAAATCATCTTGCTTCTTGGAGAGTGGATCATAGAAAGAGGTGTACATATGTAACAAGCAGAGGTGTACAAATCATTTTGATTCACTGAATAATCGAATCTCTCAAACCAATTTGCATTGGTTTGAAACAGTTTTTATAAACAAACCGGTGTTTTACCGGTTTGAATGGTTTTTTATTTTTAATCTGGTTTTATACAAATTTAGGTTGTGGGGCTATCAAACCGGTATACAAACTGGCGGTTCGGATTGGGTTGGGAACCGCTTTGGCTCAAACCGTTATTTTTTTCAAACCAGTTATGTTTTCTTGACCGGTTTTCTTTTCCCGAACTAGTTTTTTATACACAGTACAAAAGACGTGAAGTAACATTATATCTTTTTCTATACGACTTGTTGCTTTTGATTTATCATTGGCTCATCTTGAGTACCAACATAAACTCAAATAAGAAAGAATACAATAAGTTTCAAACATAAATGGTCATTTTTTACAGAAATTTGAGTTTATATAAACTTTGTTATGTTTTAGGCTTTCATCACATCGCTCATTTTTATTTCATATGTCAAATATATCTAATTAAAGAGTGACTTGGGTGCCACTTGAATATTTTTATCGCCGGAACCACAACATATTATCTAATTTAATTAATTATATGAATACAAAAATTCAAAACTGATTTGGTACATTTGCTTTAGTTAACTTTATTAATAAAAGAAACGAATAAACTAATAGAGGTAAATGATAATTGATAATAAAATCAATAAATACAATTGAATCACTCGTGTTTTTCATATCTTTGACCTTCATTAAACTTTATAATACATGTGTGACAAACGGTGTTTTTGAGACCGGATCGGACCGGCTGGTCCGATCAGTTCGACTGGGAATCGGTCCGGTGTCCGGTCTGGTCTGGTATGATTCGTTTTATAGTGGTCGAACCGGCCGGTTCGTCCCGAACCGCTGGTCGGACCGGCCGGTTCGTCCCGAACCGCTGGTCGGACCGGGAAACCGGACCGATTTTGGTATTATTTTTTTTTTATTTTAATGGGTAAAAACGGGGTGTTAAACCATAAATTAGTACGTTGGATGTACAAATATAGTTAAGTTTTATATATAACTATAAAAAATATATATAAATCATATATAAATTACTTATATTTAATTACATATATAAATATAATTAAATTATAGTTAAATCCGGTCAAACCGATCCGACCACCAAACCAGTAAGGCTTCCTGTTCGACGTCCGATCCGGTTCTGAAAACATTGGTGACAACAAACACGTTCAAGTGAAACATACACTTATAATTTTATAGAGGATCACATATGGGGGCTTGATATCATATTCGGTCTACAGTGTTTAATAAGAGTAAACAGTCACAGATACGAGTGAATCTCTTATCTATCAATTCGTTAAGGGCAATTAAATACGAGTGTGAACTTACATTCTACGTGAGGAATTGAGGGTTTGAGCTACATAGCACCCATACCGACATACGGGTGACTAATTCTTCTGTCATATTCGCATAGTCTCATGATCATCCATACTCCATTGCCTATCATTTTGGTCTATACTCTACAGATCTAAGCCTCAAATATCAAGGGTTCATGCAACATTAACCATACACGTTATTCAACCATAAAAACTCCATAAGATCACAATTTCATCATTAAAAGGCAAAATTTACGTATGAAAATGTAGATTTGAACATTAACATGGCTATGCATATCTGCCCAAAAACATCTAAAAAGATTAATACATAAGGATCTAGAACTCATATCGTGAAAAACTTACACAAACCCTAGAATTAAGATGAAGAACTCTATATTTACAAGCATACACACGTAAAAATCGAAGCTTAAATACTAGATCTCGTGCATTACACATAATCCTATATAGCTTCTACTCTTTTGGGAAAAAAATTTAAAAAAGAGGGAAGGGACGGCTACCCTCCATTTTATCGTTAGACATGTTTATAGCTTCTACTCTATTGTTGACATGTTTAGTTTTTAACTTATTTTAAATTTGAAACCCACATTTTCATTCTTTCCTTTGGAATTTTCGGGTGTTAAAACTCCACCTTCTTATTTAGGTTTTACCCTTGAACGTGTTCATCTTCAAATTAAAAAATTCATTCAATAAGATATAAAAATATATAAAATCGTCACTTGCCCAGATTAAACACTATAAGTAATTGAAATATTACAACATTTAAAATACTAGTTGGAAATGCCCACGCGTTGCGGCGGTACGGTTGTTGCATGATTTTTTGAAAATTCGATTTTAGTCGGTATCGGCTCGGTGCGTTAAATTAAAAAATCAAAACATAATTATTGAAAAAATTGAATAAAAGAAAATAATTACGAATATTACAAAAGTCTTAAGACAATTATATTATCCCAATAAGAATAGTAAAAATATGGGTGGTATTTATGGTCGAAAATCACTTATTACCTAGATTTTAGAGAGATTTATTTTATGAATATAGGTTAGAGTTTTATGACCATCAGAGTTAGTAGTTAATCGAGAAATTATCACCACAAATTATTATCTTGATTGTTATTAAGCTGTTAACAACTGATAAAGGAAAGATGAAGAGGGATTCGTGCCCAATCATAATATATAAACGACATTGAAAGTAAATGACAATTTTATTTGACCACGTGTATATGTTTTAGCATTTGTATTATATGCAATCATATATTATACTTTATTGTAAGGGCATAAATGAAATAAAATGATTAATTTTTTGAAATTTAAGCATTACTTTTCATATGGGTGTCTTAATCCATATATAAAATTATCATTCCATCATTCTCTCACTTTTATTGTAAAAAATATAGATAAATATTAAAATTATTAAATTTATAATATGTCCCTAGAAAAATATTAGTATCATAGTTATTATAAATATGAAGATTTATATAGTTATATACTTAGATATATAAATAAAATAATATACTTAATTAAAATATTATTTAGTTAAAAAATATAATTAGTAAATATAAATTTAAATGTCAATTTATAGTATCATAAATAAAATAAAAAGTAATGAAGTAAATTAAATAATATCATATTATTAAATTATATATTAATAATGTTTATTAAATACATGAAAGAGACAAGAGCAAAAATGTCAAGTTTTATAAAATTTAATAGATAAATTTACCATATTACCCCTAAAGTGTCTTAAAATTTTAATCAAATCCCTATTCTATCATTCTTAAATGTGATGCATTCATTTGTACATGTTGCTTTAAAACTTGTATTTTTGGCAAAATTACATCTCTATCCAAAGAGATGTATTATATAGTAGTATAGATACCCCTAAAGTGTCTTAAAATTTTAATCAAATCCCTATTCTATCCCTTTTAAATGTGATGCATTCATTTGTACATGTTGTTTTAAAACTTGTATTTTTGGCAAAATTACATCTCTATCCAAAAAGATGTATTATATAGTAGTATAGATAAATGTGATGCATTCATTTGTACATGTTGCTTTAAAACTTGTATTTTTGG
>BJCM01167208.1:0-25291 GCA_018326385.1 Flaveria bidentis | reverse complement strand
TATATATATATATATCGGTTGATTTATGATGCCTTTTATCAAAGTGCATGTCGTAGACATAATTTGAATATACTTGATGAATTGTGGGCACAGTCGGTATCATGCTACACGATATGTTGTAGTCTGCTCTAGCATGATCGGTGATAGCTTTAGAATAATGTTGTCTTATAGATTAATAACTCATACTTTTATTACAAAGATATATAAAATGCATGACAATCCTTCAACTTAAATAGATATTCAAATATTCACAAATCCAATAAAATAATCAAGATTAACTAATAGCAAAACAATCAATCCTTTCATAATTACTCTTTGCATGAACCACCAACTTTCTTGTGAAAGTACATGTTCCACATGAGTGTCATACGAAACTTGTAATATTTGTGTGCAATGTGACATGTGCAAAAGGTCACACACCGCGCACCTCACAACATATGTATTAAACTAAATGTCATGTTGAGGAATCTTAAAATCTTTTTTATCTTCTTCTTTGACTTTTTTTTGTTACTTGCATCTTTATTGCTTTTTATCTTAATCTCACACCTTTAGCATATTCTTTACTTGGTAAGACTTATAGATAACAAAAAAAATCAAGTAGGGCAAACTATAAATAGTTAAGTGCATTAGTGAGTGATTTGCATAATAGGGTAGGGTTATAGTAAAAAAAGTAAGTATAAAATTAAAAAAGTTTAAAAAAAATTTAAGCTTAACATGTGTTCTTCTATTGTTTAAAAACGGAGCGCAATTAGGCATTGTGTATAATATGTCAGGTCACTATTTTAAATATCAGTTAACCGTGTTAAGTATTTTCATCATTTGTTAAATGTATTCATTATTGTGTTTTACGTTTTAAATCATTTTATACTATTTTTGTAATTGTTTTTTATATATATCATATAAACCTGTTATATTAGCAATGTGTATTACAATTAGAGATGTACAATTATGTTATGTCACCAATGTGTTTTTAAAATTAATTGTGTCTATGATAACATAATAACAAATCAAAAACACAATGAGACATTTTATCATTTACTTTGCATTTTATATCATAATGCATTATTTTGTTATTGTTTTTAATATATTAGATAAAAATACTTGTTATTTCATCACTATATGTATTTTTATTGAATTTATCATTTTAGAAAAACACAATAGCATTAAAATACACAATAACTACAAAAAAGACACAATAAACTGCATTAAAAACACAATGGATAAATCATATAAGTTGAAAATTTTTAAAAAAGATATTATCTTTTTATATAACAATACCATACTTGTTTTAAAGATTAAAAACACATGTTTTTATTTTGTAATTTGTATAGTAAAATAATATTGTATATAGAAGTATGAACATTTAAAAATAATTATTTGCTTAAAAAACTTCTTTAACAAACTTTTTTCCTATAACTTGATTTCAACAATTGATTAAGAAAATTTATGGTTAAGATTATTGTTTTTACATATGTTAGATTTATTACTTTTTTTGTTTGAACTTGTATGGTAAAAAAAACTTAACGATTAAATCATTATTAACTCAAGACTTTACATACGATATCAACTCTTATTATATTTAATATACAACAACATGTAAGACAGTTATGTCCACATATAAAATTATTGATCAAAATGAACACAACGTGAAAAATATTAGAATTATTGATAAAATTTAAGGGTTAAATCATTACTAATAACTGAACTTTTTAGAATAAATAAAAAAGCAAGAGCAATGTTATCATATGAAAAAGCCTTGTAACGTGTAAATTTAGTAAAGAAAGTTTACAGAATAACCAATTTTAGATGAAAAAACTACGAAACCCAAATAAACATTTATACCTATTACTTTAAAAAGGCATTACATATATCTTATTTCTAAGATTGTTCATTACACATTTCTTCAATTTATAAAAATAATTACATATTTTCCCTTACTAAAACATATATTTACATATTTATCTATTTTATAAAAATTAATTTATTGAATAATTATTTATCCTTACTTTTACTAAAATGTTTTTACATATTTTTGTGTCTAATACCATCAATTGAATATATCATCAAATTCGAGCCTTTTATGTAAATAAAAACAAAAAAAAAAATACATCTTCAAATATAAAAATCTAAATTTTTATTTCAAAATAACAATCATCTAATTAAAGTTACATCTTCAAATACAAAGGAAATTACCAAAGTTTTAAACAATTACAATCCCACAAAATCAATATCTAAAATTCCTTAATTAAAATAAGGGTAAAATTGTCTCTTTATAAGTTAAATTTAATAGAATAGATAAATATGTAATATATATGTTTTAGGATGAGGAAATATATAATTGACTTTTTTTTATTGGAGAATTATATAATTTGTAGTCTTAGGAATGAAAAATATGTAAGAAACCCTACTTTAGATATGTAATATGATAAATAAGTTGATTTTCAACATACTTCTTTCAGTCTCTTACGCTCTTTACATGTGCTTATTATCAATCAATATGTGTACATGTTTAACGATTCTCACTCTATAGTTTAATCATGTATTGAATTCACTCCCTTAATTAGTGAGTATGGTGTAAACATCCTTTTTTTCCGAATGCGAAATCACCTCTTTAAATGTTATGGTCAAGAATCAAGATTCATTCATCTGCACATACATGTAAATTTAAACATGCTTAAATATACATAATTATAATTACTTGGTCAATTAATATATGAAAACCATCCGTAAAACATGTTAGATCTACAATCTCTCCCTCTTTTTCTTGTTCTCTTTTTTCATTCTGCAAATTGCTCTTCTTATTTCCTAACAAGAAGAGACAAAAAAACAAGAAATTTTTTTACATACATAAATTTTTATATATTTTTACAATAAAAGATGAAAGAAGAAAGCGAGACATTGCCCAAGTTTGGAGACTGGGATCTCAAGAACCCATCATCAGCAACTGAATTTTCAATGATTTTCGAAAAGGCTAGACAAGCACGAAAGGCGGGATATGAACGACCATGCAGCAACTCACGCCGAAAGGATAAACAAAGTGTGTCATTGAACACTAAAAGATCTTCAATGGTCAAGAGTAATTCGCTTTTGTGTTGTTTCTTCCCATCTTACAAGTCATGATATAGCCATTTGGCTATCATCAAATAAACATACATAGAATTAAAAAGGTAAATGATGAATAATACAAAAGGAAATGTTCAATAATATTAACAATTTGATTTTAATAGCTCGTTGCTTTATTGGTTTGAATATTTTTATGTGTCTATCGCTTCTAATTATCTTTATTGTAGTTTGATAGGGTGATACTTAATTCGATAGGAATATACAAAACTAAGTTTAAGTATATAACTCTGAGAATCAATTGAATAATTATAATTGTTGTTTTAGCTGTAATATATAATGTGGTTATATAATCAGTTAATTAACAAATATGGTTGAATGTATATATATATATATATATATATATATATATATATATATATATATATATATAATTAATGAAAAAAGTTCCAAGTAAAAAGAGTTTTAAATCTAAAAAGTTAAGTAGAAACCTAGCTTAACCATTAATTTTTATTACTAATGATTGGGACATGATTAAATTACTGAAAAAAGTTATAATGATAATTTAAACATGACTACTTTAGGTCTTTAGTTGGCTTTTTTTTAGGTTCACTCAAATTTTTTTAAATGTTTATAATTATTATATACAACATTATTTTTATATAATTTACACCATAAAGACTAGTGGATTTTTATCTTTAAAACAAATACAATATCGTTATATAAAAATATCAAGTTTTCTAGCTTATTGTGATTCCTGCCTGTCATTGTTTCATGTTCATCATTGTGTCTTTCTGTGCGTCATTGTTATTTTTTTTCTTAACACCATTGTACTTTTGTTAACACTATTATGTTTTAGTTTGTAAAATGATTATTTTTAAAACATATAATGATTAAATAACATCATAATGTACTTATATTATGTAATACACAATGACAAAATTAACATGAAATTATTAAAATAGAAAAACATGACGCAATGACAAAGAAATACAACACAATAACTTAACATGTTAGACTCAATTGACCTAAGTACATGACACAATAAGCAAAATAACATCTCATATATATATAAAAATAACGAGTTAATTTTAATTTTGGTACTTGAGGTTTGATAAAAATTAATATTTTATTTCCAAAGTTTTAAAACATTAATTTCAGTCCCAAATGTAAATCATATTGTTTCAATTTAAGTCCAATTTTTTTGTTATTTTAATTTCAAGTTGAAACAACTATAAAACTTTTGAATTGAAATTGAAACAATATATAAAACTTTTGAAGGTAAATAAATGTTTTTAATTTTTTTAAAGGAAAATAATTATCTTTGTCAAAGCACGAGGAACAAAACAGAATTTAACTCAAAATTAATAAAAGAACACATGTAACGCACAAAATCCTCGTTAACCATTTTAGAGTAAATACTATTTTTACTATAACACTACCTTACTACATATAAATGTTGCTTAATACAAAATCAAATCTATAGTATGAGTTTTTAAAATCATATAAACTCTTGTACATATCGTTTTCACACTAATACATAAGACGTGTACATTTATCATACACTACCTATAAACACATATGTAATTCTTTTGGTCTCTACTTGAAATTAAGTTATATATTAAATAGTCCTGTAAATCTATAACCAAATGTATAATATACTCATTTAGTCACTAAGTTTAATGTAATAAGATGATAAGTGCTTGCAACAACTTTTGGGGTATAATCTCCCATCCAATCCTCAAGTTTTATTTGTCCATAGTTTCGCTTTCATGTGTACAATACAATGTTCAATGTTGCGATCAAATGTTGTCCAAATGAGTGTTTTAGATTCCAAAAACTTGAGTTTTGTTTTGGTTCTAAATAAACTCCGAAATCAAGCCCTAATGCTCAAAATTAACAAAACATGAATCGTTTAATTTAGTTTTTGCTCATGCATGCAAACACCGGGCCTAAAATTTCATTAAAAGTATTAGTAATCTGATAAGATAGAAGCTTTTTTATTCAATTTTAGTAAACACCAAATTTCGGGCATTTGATAACGAAACTTGAACAACATAACAATTAACAAGGAGGGGTGGGCCGATCGATAGGTTTTATGGGCTTCACGTCTGGTTTTTAAATTAAAGGGTTGCTCATTGGACCATTCAAATATAGTTAAAATTTTAGTTGACATGTTTATTATGTCAAGAGTAACATTGTTTTGTTAAATATAAAAAATGCAATAATATTAATCTAGATGTTTTTACGTAAAGTAATATTATATTTCGAACAATTTTATTGGAAAGAAAATGTTAATGAAAAATTATATATAATAGCATTTAGCCGATTAAGGTAGCATTATATTGATAAATAGAAATCAAAATTATTGATAAGAGGAAACACTTAGATATGAGGCTGCTAAAACCTTTATCACTATCAGTGAATCATGTTTTATTACAAATTCTATCGGTTGACTAGGGTCGAAATCCATTTAGAAGAAGCTGGAACCATAACACTTGATGTAGACCGTTCTTTAGAAAAGTTAAAAGAGAATGTTAGAGGAACATATGATTGTAAGGGGTATATTTGTATGAGGCAACTTCATCTTCTAAGGTTTCTTATAACTTTGGTCCGTCTTTATAATAAATAAACAATAACTATAAAGTTTCTCTAATTTGCCCAACAAATTGAAATCAAGTAATTTAAGAGTTGCCTTAAAGGTTAATTAAAAATCATTTTGGATCAATTTGAGCTACTCATGGAAATTAACCATGGTTATCATCTCAAAAGTGTTACTAATACTCTATTAGAGCTTAAAATCATCGATGATTGAAATCTTATCGTGATCAAGAACTCTGTAGGTGAAGTTGCTAGTCTTTCTTCTTTTTTTATTTTTATTTTCTACAACTCTTCTCCATACCTTCATTTTCAACACCTTTTGTAAATCAAAAAACACGATTAAGTAAATGTAAAGAGAGAAACAAGATTAAGTGTGTGCGTGAGAGAGAGAGAAAGAAGCGTTTATGTGATGAATCCAGAAAATAACCGAATATCATATTACACGCTAGTTGTTAGATTGATTCCTTCATTAACAAAATTACCATATCATTTTCCTGTCATGTATTCCAGCACACCATCCCTTATCATATAGGGGGAAATATTACAACATTTTACTACCTCCGTATTATCTTTATTGGATGTCTGAGAGTTGATCCGGTAGGTTTTTCTTAACAATGAGTTTTCTTCTGAGTGGATTGGAGGTGTGGTCCCGGCTTGAAAACAGATAGATGGTCCCGATTAAGGTAACACATATCCTCCAAAACAGGGTTGTATATTCACCCTTAAAAATTAAAAAAAAAAAAAAAAAAAAAAAAAAAAAAAAAAACTCACCAAATCACTTCACCACTTTGACTTTGACTCCCCTAATCGCCGGCCAATTTGATACTCCTTTCGTCCTCATTTCCCCCCAATATTTTAACCGAACAAACTGACAAAATCCCACTCACACTCTCAACTCTTCTCCACCGATCTCCGCCGATCCCCACCGCAAATGCTTCCCTACGCCACCGTGCAAGAGGCCGCAACCGCCATCGGCCGATCTCTCACCACCGCAGAAACCCTATGGTTCAATTACACCGCCAACAAGTCCGATTACATCCTCTACTGCCACAACATCCTCTTCCTCTTCATCATCTTCACCCTCGTACCCCTCTTCTACCTCCTCACTGAACTCATGCTTCGTGATTACGTCGCTAATTTCAAAATTCAACCCAAGGTTAAGTTTTCGCTCTATGATCACTTCAAATGCTACTACCATGTAATGCGCATGTTTGTTCTGGTTGTCGGGCCTCTGCAACTCGTCTCTTATCCTTCGATTCGTGTAAGATCTCTCAATCTCACTGTTAATACTGTTCAATTACTGTTGTGATTCGTGAATGTGAGGTACATAGTTTATTGACCTAGATTTGTGATTAATATTATCACTGATGTCATTGGTAATGTAGATGATTGGGATTAGAACAAGCTTGCCGTTACCTTCACTAATGGAGATTATATCACAATTGATTGTGTACTTTCTTATTGAGGACTATACTAATTATTGGATCCATAGACTTTTTCATTCAAAGTGGGGGTATGAGAAGATTCATAAGGTGCACCATGAATACTCGGCGCCTATAGGATTTGCAGCGCCGTATGCGCATTGGGTGGAGGTGTTGATCCTTGGGATTCCTTCTTTTCTGGGTCCTGCAATCGTTCCGGGCCATATGATTACATTCTGGTTGTGGATTGCCTTGAGGCAGATTGAGGCTATTGAGACTCACAGTGGGTAAGTTGAGTGTGCTTTGGGAATTAAACTGACTTTCTAGTATTGCTTTTTCATTGTTTGTGATTTATGTTATTTGACTAAATGATGCTTAATAGTGTACTTAACTTAGGCCTGATTAGTAATAGTGTGCTTAGTAATATTAAATTAACTTTTGGTCATTATGAGAATGATCGTGGTACTTTTTCCTTTTTCTCCGCCTCCATGCCTTTGTGTTATTCGCGTACTACTTTTATTCATTATCTTATCTTTATGAAATCTCTTTTTTTTTTCCTTTGTTTTAATCTGAATCTCTCTCCTGATTACTGTTTTTCAATTGAGAAAATATGAATATATATGGTGCTAACATTAAACTAGAAGCTTGTGAAGCTTGCTTATCTGTTTCATACATTTCCATTTTGTGTATGTTTTGCAAAGATAGAAAACAAATGTTGAAGATGTAATTGAAGGTTTAATTTATCTGTTGCAAGTAGAAATGGAGTTGGGCCCATTCTTGAATTTAATGCTCCTGTTATATTCTTTGATAGTCATGCTAGACGTTCATGTAAATGGCTGTGGTCTTATAACTTTATACTCCTTTTTGACCCAATTAGACCAATAACTTTGATAGTCATCACTCTGAACCATCAACCATGTTGATATTTAGTATACCTTTTGCATTCTAGCAAGCATATAATTGTTCTCCTTTTGAGTGTATCTACCATCATCTTTCACCATTCATGTTATTAAACATAAACTTCCATTTCTAAAAAAATGAAATATGGAAACAAGTACAATTTATTAGAGTCATCTACTGCAGTTTGTTCTGTTTTACAACACACTATATTTTCATGTATCTTTAGATATGCACATTATGTCAAATCTGATATCTTATGAATGTATAAATAAAAATAAAATTAAAAACGAATCAAGTTTACTTGTTTTACCCTAATCGGGTATGGGCATGGCATATTTGTCTACACTCATCATTCTATTACTATTAAACTTTGCCATTATGGAAACATCAAGAATTACTACCGGTGTGTTTTAGCAACTACATGGATTCCATAATAACTTTTATAATCATCTTGTGTGCTTATATCTTACGTGTTGACCTCTAAACAAAACATAAAAACAGTTGAATTAACGTTGGACTTTTATGGCAGGTATGATTTTCCATGGACATTAACAAAATATATCCCATTTTATGGTGGTGCTGATTACCATGACTATCATCATTATGTTGGAGGCCAAAGCCAAAGCAACTTTGCATCCGTCTTCACTTACTGTGACTACATATACGGTACAGACAAGGTAAATATATTAACTTTAACAATTTATTTTATCACTTTTATGAGAGTTCCAGACTGATATGTCTGTTTTGTTTATCCAACCAGGGCTACAGGTACCAGAAGAAACTCCTGCAACAGGTAATCACACACTACACATTTGACATACATATGTATATATTTATTGTTAATAATAATAATGACTCTGAATTCTGTATACTGAATTCCTATATAGTTAAGAGATGACTTAAAAGGCAATGGTGGATCAAATGCATCTGGGGCAGGTATCAAATTAAAGTGATAATGACAATTGGGAGTGATCCGGTATGCATTTTTTTGCTAGCGTGACCAAACCTTTTAGCTCTTTATTGTATTTATCCGGTGTCTTGAGTTTAGGTTTTTGGATTTGATATCGATTCTTGCATCAGGTATTTTGTTCACAAATATGATTTACTAGACATGTTTTTAGCCTGCCTGCATACATAGCAACGGATTTATGAAATAACTTGGATACATTGGGGCCATCCAATATGATATCTGTAAGACCGGCTCTAATTTACGCATCAAAACATCAAAATGGTGTAACATTTGGTGAAAATCGTCTCCAACTAAGATCCCAAAATGACTTAATGTTTTGGTGTAACACTAATCATTCCACTATTTTACACTAGATTTGTGATATTATTAACGTGAGTCTAAATACCTGGATTACTCGAGACATAAAAGAAACAACTCAACCCACATGCTATTCGAGCTCATCGAGCATGTCATGTTGGATATATGTTGATGTCTCAAAGATATGGTTCTCATAATTAACTATTTAAAATTAGTTATGTATCGATTTCTTTATTCATATTCAAATATAAAATTTACTATTGTTTTCTTTTATCACAAAGCTTTCCATATTCTTTAATTTTATAATACGATTAATTATGCTCAAAATGTAATGCATATTTGTTATTCATATTTTATGTGCTTTAAGAAAGCAGAAGGATTAAATATTGAGAACCGATTGTGATTATATAATAGGCCACGCTTTTTAATCCATTGTTTTGGGCTTTTCAATTGATAACTTAAATGGGCAGTGTCTATTCAAGCCCAAATGCTGTGTTTACTAGAACGCTAATAAGAATTATGACATATTTTATTATTTATAAAAACACTTAAAATCTTTTACGTTGCAATCATTTATGGCTAAATGTGGTCCTTAAATCATCTAATATGAGAGGTCTATGAAAATTCAGTATATATAGATCAGTTATAAACCCTTAGAAGGTTAATAGACGGTGAAAATAAGTTTTTATCAAAAAGAGTTATGAGTTGATAATATAACATACAATACACATTTGTAAACCTTCAAAATTCCATAATAATTGAGGGTTTCACGGTAATTTGGGAATTATAATCTAAATTTCATTTCTTACTTTTTTTATTACATAATTCATTAACTTTGGAATATTGTAGCATATATTAATTAGAGAATGAATAGCATTGAATAGAGTATATTCCCATACATTTCTTTTTTTTAACGGCCAACGAATAATTTTTAATCCCGGTAATTAAACAATTTTTATAATCTAATAAAGACATTCAAACAAAAAAACTAAAATTTCTCACTCCTGATACCATTATATTATCGATCCTAAGACCTTGCAACTCCTAACAACTATAATAGTCGTGGTTGTCATCGCCACATTGCTGTCACCACCACTGCTACCAATGTCATCACAACATTCCAACTTCTTTAACAAAATTATAAACCATGCTTAACTATTTTATCAACCAAATGCTTCACTAAAAATTGAATTCCTTTGTCACATTCTAGATCTTTCAAATTTCAATTTCTTTAATAACTTTTGATCTTAAACACCATTCATTTCATAGTTTCTTTTTTTCAATTTAATCTTAAGATCCATTACCTTTCAGAAAATGTGAATCCAAAGTACTATGGTGTGATTCATTTTTGTTTATGGTGGAACTTAAATTTAACCACCTACTTAAACTAATATTAATGGTAAAGCTACCAAAGGGATAAATTGACCAATTAAAATGAAGACGAGAAGCTTAAGTACAAATGAGCAAGTTACTACTCTATCCTTATGAAGTCATTGTTGTGTTTAAATTAGACCACAAATTAACATGGGACATAAGACCACAAACTAAAACTTAAAAACATATGAAATCGAAAGTTTGAAAAGATTTGAGAAAACGAAATGAATAAAAGAAACAAATAAAGAAAAGCGACTTGTGAGTTGTGATGGCCCCTAAACACACCAACCAAGAACAACATAAAGTGACAGTGTATTTATATACAATATATATTTTTTATATGACCTTATTAAAAGTAAAGATTGTAAATAATCCGAGTTAAGTTGGATTCAAGCTTAAATTTAAAGTGAAAGGAGTTAGCTTGACGATAGTTCGTATATTTTAATTAGCTAAAATGTCAAGCAAAAGCTTGGCTCGTAGAAAACACAAGCCATGTCGTTTATATTAAAAGTATTAAAATTTGATACTTTTTAAATGACGAAACCACATAATATTAAATTTCTAACAAACAGTTGGAGAAACTTTTTTGGTTTTCATATTTAATTTTGCATTGTTAAACATGAATACGTAGATTTCGGCTCTACTCTTTTAATTATTCTAGCAAAATATTTGTCAACCCAAACTGAACAGTTAAAAAATTATAATTAATATAATTTTATGTTACTCGCTTAAAAGAGAAGCGATCGAGAAGTAAAGAGGAAGCAAGTTACAAGAGCCTGAAGAGGACCGTTGACAATATCGCATCGACAATCCAGAAGGAGATGAACACTAAAGTCTATCAATTACGGTTCGATCTAAGCATTGCCAACAAAAAAACATCACCAATCTGAAGGAGTTGAACACTAAAGCCAATTACATTAAATGGTAAATAGTCAAATGCTGAATAATATAACAATAATTTTTTACTTCTGAATACCATCTAATCAATATGCATTTGTAAGAATCCAAACTCACATGATATTTATGAAAGGTAACACGAAAATCGCTATCCCATAATAAAACCATAGGCACAAGAATGATATATATACGTAAACTTTTATTTATCATAATTTTTTGATTTTATATAATTAACAATATTAATCATAAAAGATTCCTTGAAAACCTGAAATGAATATTATCTGTGTTTGGGACAAATCAATTAATATTACTCTTTTTCGTAAGAAGTCTAGCTATAATTTTTCTAATAAATGCATTCATGTTAAATAAAAAATACAAATTTAGAGGTTGAATGTTGAACCTACCAAACTTCTCCGTAATGGGTGGGTTATAAAAACATTTAAGTGATAAAATAAGCACTCCACTATAGTAAATACTGTGTAAGCTGTAACTCACCTCAATAATTCATGAATAAATCTACATCTCTTAATTCCATTTAATATATAATTAAAAACACACATGCACAGCCACTAAACGACTTTTCTACAATAAATAACAAGAGTACTAGCCTTATAACATATCACGCGTATGCAATTAATTTACGAGATGTGTGATTTTGATTATTGTCTTCTATTTGTACGATATACACATAATAATTTATTTAATTACAAATATCTCTCTTCTCCCCAAGTAACATTCTAGATTTCTAGTGATAAGATTTTTTCTAGCTATTTGAAAGGTCGTATGTTGGAAGGATGAGTACGTATGATAGTATTGTAAATAAAAATGTTTTAGTAAGAAAAGTAAAAAAGTTAATGTGATATGCTGATTAAGTTTTTATGTAAGAAATATGAGTTGTAGTATTTTAGAAAGTCTAATATAAGTAGATTATATTCCTTCGGTTTTATGCTTTATTTGTAAGAATGATGTTGAAACAAAGGAGCATGTGCTCGGGGATTATGATATAGCTAAAGAAGTTTGGAACACGGTCGGTTCATGGTTGGATCTAGATCTTTCGGCTGCTGTGAACTCCATGGATTTAGTTGCTTGGTTAGACTCGACGATACGGTCTAGGAGAAAAAAGCATGTCGTGGAAGCTACAATGGTTTCTTCTTGGCAAAGTGTTATGGCATTTTTGGGTTAATGGACGTGGTGCCTGAGAACAACACGAAAATGTGAGTAGATTTTTTATACTGTTGTTAATTATTCGTTTTTATGATGTGATAATAGAAATCATAAGATGGATATTAGTTGCGTTGGTTTGTTACAGAATTTGATAATACCTTGTAGCTTGGTATTTTCTATCATATTGTTAGTTGGTTTTAAGTTGTAAAATAAATATAAGCAGTTCAAAAAAACAAAGATATTCGAATTATATGCGAGTTTAGCCGCATCACTCGAAAATGATTATTTTACACGATTATGTTGTTTGTTTTTTTTAATGAATAGATAGTATATTTTCTTTTCTATCATTTATGGACTTATAGCAGTTTCTGATTTTAAATTCTAAACTCTAATTTGAATAGCATAACCACCATCCCCATAGCCACACCATTGTTCCTATCGCCGGTCTCTACCTCCGACCGTCATTGTGCACCACCCCCCGCCGGCCTCCGCCTCCACCGTTGGCCTCATAACTCTCTCTCTCTCTCTCTCTATACACGCAACATTAGAGACTACCAAATGAAGATGCATCTTAGGTTGCAGATGGATTTGAGAAGCATCACATAGATCACCACCTAAAAATCGCAAACCAAACCTTTAATCAGGGCGTCGATTGAGGTTTAGGGTTTGAATCTAGAAGATGAAGATTTGAATTTGGGATTCAAAATTGGTTAGGTTGTGGTTGGGGTTTCTAATATTTTGGTGGTTCTGATGCATGTGGTGGTGGTGTGATGTTGGTTGTACTATTGCTATTGTTGTGTCGGTCAGATGATGAAGGAACTCCAATGATAGTGGTGGCAGTGGCGGTGACGACATGCTGGTGGTGGTTTGAATCTTGAGTAGTGGTGGTTGGTTTTCCTTCTTGTGTTTTTCTTGATTAGATTGATTTCCAAGGCAGATCATTAGTTTAATTTAGGTTTGATTTTGGGAGCGGTGGTGTTGTGATGGAAGTGGTGGTGGCGATGTGGTGGCAGTGGTGTTATGGTGGCGGTGGGTATGATAGTGTGGGGTGGTGGGGTGGTGGGGTGGTGTTAGGGTGTCGGTGGCAGTGGTTGTGGTGGAGGTGATGGTGTTGACCGTTGGATTTCTGAACAGTACAAATATATACATACATATATATACACACATATGTGTGTGTGTGTGAGTGTAGAAGTAACCATTTCAATCCAAGGGTATTATAGTCTTTTTCTAAATATTTAACAGTGAAATTGGATGGAGCTAACGATTTGGACTTAATTGTGACAAATCTTAAACCAAAGCGGTTGAACCGGGTGTTTTTAAACTATTGGATAAAAATGGTTATAATCACCAAACCACAGGGGCGAAAGTAGTAATTTACTCTTAAATAAATGTCGTCACAACATTAGGATGTATAATTTGATATTTAAGAAAATAGTACGTGAACACGGGTCCAGCCAGGTGAGAAGAAGCAATTTTATTTCAAAGAGATAAGAGTTTAAATCTAACAATAGTGGAATAATAAGTCTACCCACTTAAAAAAATACAAGAAGATAGTATCGTGAAGTCTCTCGTCTAAGTGTAAATGCCATTATAATTTTAATAAAATAATCTCGTATCTTAGCGGATATTTACCTATGGAAAATAAGAAATTGATAATCAAACCGCCACTAGAAGTCTAGAACCTAACGTTTATACATGTTTTTATTTTTCATAAATAATATACAATATATTAAATCTATTATACCTTTTAATATATCATATGTTGCTTGTATACTTTTTTCTTTATAAAGTAACACATTTTATTTGTTATTTTTTTTATAATTATCATAAAATCTACTTCAATTTCTAACCAAATAGCCAATTGATACAGACTTAGAATGAGCTTTTAACCAAAGCGCTTTTACTCAAATACCGACATTACTAAAACACTTTTAACGGATATCGCTTATATACTAAGATCTAAAAGCGAAACATTTGTTATAAGTTTGACTTATGCTGATAACCAGATTAAACCAACCCATGTATGTTCACTCATAGCTAGAGATGTCTCGTCATAAAGTATTTTCCCACATGACGAGTGTAATGATGTCGAATTTCACAAGTACCGTCGAGAATCGTACGCTTTTACTAACATTATCCCAATTTAGATATACCTAAATATCAATAAATTATGGGAAACGTATTCATGTTTATGGAAGGTCAAAAAATAGAAATATAAGCGATCAAAGATAATATAATATGATTAAAAATGTGAAAACTATTATATGACAACTAAATGACGAAAACGCAAGAACATGATATTGCTTAAAAAAAGATACCTTTCGTAGTTGTGTAAAGAAACCGTAATTAGTAGCAACAAATCCTTCTTAAAATGACTAATACTTTTCATCCCATTTTCGTAATAAATATATTAATTCAACTTTTTCTTTCTTGAGCCCACGATCGAACTAATATTTTCAAGGTTTGTAACTACCATTTTATTAACTTTTTTGGCAGTAACTTTTACTTGTATATACCACTTAATCAACTTGTATACATCACATCACTTCAATATAAAGCAATTACTAATTAACAACACTAAATCATACTATTTTCAGTTAAGTGTTTTTTAGTGGTTTATGAATTTATTATTTATGAATTATCTTTGTTTAAGTGGTTTAACTTTTATCAGTGGCAAAAATTAAACAAATTTACAAGGGGCCGAAAGTATTTAGACTGTAATAGGAGCCAGATTTAATACGTATAAAATTTTCAAACCAAAAACACATAAATCCTAATGCTTTCAAATTACTTTCTGTTTTTAAACTGTGACAAAAGAAGCGAAGAACATATTGCTTTTGATTGAATACATTCCTTCCAAATGACTTGCATATCCGAATGCTTTCAAACTACTTTCATTCCTTAAATCGTAACAGAAGAAGTGAAGAACATAACACTAGATTGCTTCTATCCTTGTTTGATTGTAAACTGAAAAACATTGAATATAGGGATTTTGATTTTGCAATAGGAACACTGAGCAAAGACCAAAGTAAAGAAGATTATTTTTAGAACTTCGATGTCCGGTTGTATGAATAAAGAAATCATAGAATGATAGAAGAATGATTTGATTATTTATGTTTTCTCTTATCGCATGTTAGTTCCTTGGCTAGTGAGTTCTAGACTTAATTTTCTATCACGATTTGCATCGACCAACAAAAGATGAAGTGACGAAGGCATGTTGTGGTGATGGCGTCGACCAACAAGAGATGAAGTGATGGCGTCGACCAACAAGAGATGAAGTGATGGCTTTATCAACGTTAATTAGGATTATAGAGAGGTCCGTTAGGGGATGACCTTAAAGATTTTAGATAATAATAATTGTAGATCTCAAACTATGTTACTTTTTAAAATTTGATGCTAAATTGTTCTTTTTATCCAATCGTAATATTATTCTAAAATTGAAATCATAACATCTTTGTTTTTAGATAGAATTGAAATTCATAGCATCTTTGTTTTTGGCTCTATCTTGCTCAAATGTCTTAGTAATCCAAAACAAATCTAATAACCACCGTAAGCAGTTTATATTAACTTTTATGTCAAAAACATATTAATTTGAGCTGACATACGGAAAACACTACCATGTCTGTTTTTAAATATTAAAATTAAAAAAACAGTAATGCTAGTACTAAGCCACCGCGTTGCAGTGGGGGACGTTTAACCATGTTAATAACGCTAATGTCGCACCACCGTCAATGGCTACAACACTATAAAAGCTCGTATTAAAAAAAATGAAAAATTATAAAACCGAACAGAAAGTATACGTAAAAACGTAGAACCATATATATGAAACGTAAGACATTAAAAACAATAACTAAGTTGATCTAGTACCCGCACGTTACAACAGAGCCGTTAAACAGGATAAATAAGACGTAACAACGTTGAACCACATGAATACGTTACGACTTGTTAACTCTCGAAGTTTAGACCGAAACGTAAACACAAATTTTTTAAAGGATGAAAATATATGAGACGAAAGTTAAAAATAAAAAATTATAAATGTTAAATTATAAAATATATAAAAATATTGTGTTTACAGATATAAATTTTAAAAAGAAAAAAAACAAAAGATATATACAACTTATAATACTCATTGTAGAAACATTAATGCAAAGTGATTAGTAATATTTAAATATTTATATAATTTATTAACACCCTTAAAAAGTACTTTATGATTTACTTTCATTAGTGCTTGATTATCAAATTAGTCAAATAGTTAATAGTGACTGGTTTGTCATATTCTGGCTTAGTTTTTCAAATCATTAAATAAATATATATTTTATTTTCTTTTTTTCTTCTTTGTTTCTTTTGATCTTCAACTATTCTTAGACGTGTTAAATCAGGTTCATCATATTTTGATTTTTGTATGGTTAAACTGCTACGTTTTGACGTATTTAACGTATCATATCAAGATTACTTGGAAACAAATGTATGTGAAATTATAGAAGGTTTAAATCTGTCCACATTTTTTTAAATAATATAGTTTTTGTTACTAAATTGACAAAGAAAATAAATATCAACGTTCCATTTTAGGTTGCTTTCGAAAACGTGGGTTTCATAAGTACATAATTTTTTTATATTATATTATAATTTATAATATAAAGTAATAATATAAAATAGAAAAGTAAATTTAAGCTTTAAAACAAGTTATTCTTAACGTTTTTTTAACCAAACCACATAATTGAATCAATTAGACAGAAACCAAATGTATAAGTAGTTGAATCACTTTTGTCTGAATAAGCTAATTACTGGTCGGACCCGAAACTAGACCGGTTGGTCGGACCTGATTGAAAAAGAATTTACTTTTTTTTCGTTAAAAAAATACTATGCAATGTTCTCTTTATTATTTTTAATTTAGTTTTAATTAAGTCTTGTATTTATACGTTTACTTTTAAATTAAAATTTAAGTTCAAATTTTCTTCTTTAAATTTGTTAAAAATAACTATTTTCTTATATTCTTTTACAAGATTAAAAATATTACGGTACCTTCAAAAGTTTTATAAAGTATTTTTATTTCTTTTCAAAAGTTTTATCAAGTGTTTCAACTTTAATTCAAAATAATTAAACTTTCAAAACAAAATTAAACAATATATAAAACTTGTAGAGATACAACAACATTTTAATTCTTATGAAGGTAAAATAATTAATTTAATCAAACTTTAACAAAAAAACTTAAAACTAAATACTTAAATTTTGATTAAGTCATTATTTTTATAAATACAGTTCGACCAGTAAACCAGTAAAACATAATTGTGTACCAAAACATGAATCTCTCTACTCTAATAAAATGATAAATGTGGGTGACACGTGTCAACACCACAAACATTCTCACCAAAAGTTTTTCGCCTCTCTCTCCTATTAAATAATTACTTTAATTACTAATAATTTTATTTTAATACTTTTTAATATTTAATAAATTAAGAAAGAATTCTATTTCTTAAGATTATTTCTAAATAACTTGATATTATTAAAAAGTCAATTTTTAAAAAACAAAAAGTAATCAAATTTGGGAGTTGTAATAAAAACTTTTTAAAAATGATATTTTTATACGGTTTGTTTTAAAACAAAATGTTTATTTTTAAAAATAAAAATTAAAACAAAATTTTAAAAAGTTAATATCACTGTTTTATTATTTATAGTGATTTTTCATACGTAATTTCAATCATATTATATCTTATAATATTATTTTATAATTATAAATTTATTATATAAATATTTTATTTATTTAACTCGTTTAGTACACGAATTTACTAAAACTAACAATAATAATAATAATAATAATAATAATAATAATAATAATAATAATAATAATAATAATGAGAAATAAGCGGGTGTAAAACCCAGAAGTCATAGTAAAAATTCCATATCATACACACAAAAGCACCTCCTGTTGACTACACGCCAACTCTCTCTCTGTCTCTACCCAAAATTCCATCTCCAAACAGCTCTTTTTAACCCACTTTTAGATCACCGGAAACCACCACTTCACCACCCTCGACCACCGTCAAAATGCTCCCTAACCACCCCAAGATTCCATCTTTCCACCACACGCCACCGTAAAAACCACCATTTCACACCCCCATACATTCTTTCTCAAAAAAGTTCAAATCTTTTTACACCAATAATGGCCGCCATGACCAACACAACCACAACCCAACAACCACCGTCGTCGTCTTCTCCGGCGAACACACCCATTACGGAACTGGTGGCGCTACCTTCGTCAACGGAGCTGACCACCGATGAGATGGCGGTGAAGGCTGTTCATAAACGGTATGAAGGGTTAGTAATGGTGAGAACGAAGGCGATTAAAGGTAAAGGGGCGTGGTATTGGGCTCATTTGGAGCCCAATTTGGTTCGTAATCCGGATACCGGAGCTCCGAAAGCTGTGAAGCTCCGGTGTTCTTTGTGTGAAGCCCTTTTTTCGGCTTCGAATCCGTCGAGAACGGCGTCGGAGCATTTGAAAAGGGGTACTTGCCCCAATTTCAACTCCGATTCGAACCCGAACCCGATTTCCTCGGTTTCGCCGGTGGATTTGTGTTCTCCGACGTCGTCGTCGCCGCCGCAGCCGGTGCAGAGTGGACGGAAACGGAACTCCTCCGGCAACCGTCGTGGGTTTAAAGCGAACAACTCTGAAACTACTTACTCTGTTGCTCCGATTACCATGATTGAACCTCCAAGATTCTCTGTTGATGTTTCTTACCCGACCCGACCCGTTTTCGTTTCTGCATTTTCGTCTTCTCCTGCGGTGACTGTAAGCACCGGCGGTGTGTACTCTCCCCACCACCACCACCACCATCAACAACACCATCACCAACACCAACAACATCAACATCATCAACAACAACAACAGCAACAACTACTACAGCAGCAACAGCAACAGTCACCTGTGATGTTATCAGGTGGGAGAGAAGATTTAGGTGCATTAGCGATGTTAGAAGACAGTGTAAAGAAGCTCAAAAGCCCAAAGTCATCACCGGGTCAAACACTAACAAAAGCTCAAATCGAAACATCGATCGATTTATTGGCAAATTGGGTGTATGAAAATTGTGGGTCGGTTTCATTTTCAAGTTTAGAGCATCCAAAGTTCAAGAATTTCTTGAACCTAGTCGGTTTACCGGCAATCTCACGCCGTGAGCTCGCGGGTGAACGACTCGATTCGAAGTACAACGAGGCGAAAACCGAATCCGAAGCTCGAATACGAGATGCATTGTTCTTTCAAATCGCATCAGACGGATGGAAACCGAAGAATAATAATCGGTTAGGCGAATTCGATAGTTTGGTGAATCTTTCTGTGAATTTGCCTAATGGAACTAGTGTGTTTAGAAGAGGGGTTTTTACCAATGGATATGTGTTTTCAAAGCATGCTGAGGATGTTCTATGGGAAACAATTTGTGACATTTGTGGGAACAATTTGCAGCAATGTGTTGGTATTGTTTCTGATAAGTTCAAGACTAAAGCTTTACAGAATCTTGAAAACCAACATCAATGGATGGTGAATCTTTCATGTCAATTTCAAGGGGTGTGTAAATTGCTTAAAGATTTCAGCAAAGAATTGCCTTTGTTTCACAATGTGATTGATAACTGTTTGAAAGTTGCAAACTTTGTGAACACCAAGTCAGTAATCAGACATTCTTTCCTCAAGTATCAGTTGCAGGAGTACGGTCGGGCGACATTGCTCAGGGTACCGTTTTGCAGCGGTGGAGGGGCGGGGCGGAGTGAGTTTGAGCCTGTGTTTCAGATGGTGGAAGATGTGTTAACCTCTGCAAGGGCATTGCAGTTGGTGTTTCTTGATGAGAGTTGCAAGATGGTGTCAGTGGAGGATCAAACAGGAAAGGAAATAGAGGAATTGATGATGTCTCGGTTTTGGAACGAGTTAGAGGCTGTTCATTCGTTGGTTAGACTGATCAAATCAACGGCTCAAGAGATCGAGAAAGAAAAGCCGAGAGTTGGGCAATGTCTTCCCCTTTGGGAGGATCTCAGAGTGCAAATCAAAGAATGGTGTGTAAAGTATGGTATCAATGAGAATCATGTAGACAATGTGTTTGTTAAAAGGTTTAAGAGAAACTATCACCCCGCGTGGTCGGCTGCATTCATCCTTGATCCGTTCTATATGATCCGCGATACGAGTGGGAAATACTTGCCTCCATTCAAGTTCTTAACTTCTGAGCAAGAAAAAGATGTTGACAAGCTTATAACTAGGCTAGTTTCACGCGAAGAAGCTCACATCGCGCTAATGGAGCTCATGAAATGGAGAACCGAGGGGCTCGACCCGATGTATGCACAAGCAGTCCAGTTGAAACAAAGAGACCCCATAACTGGTAAAATGAAAATAGCTAACCCACAAAGTAGTAGACTTGTTTGGGAGACTCATTTAACAGACTTCAAGTCTTTAAGGAAAGTAGCAGTGAGGTTGATATTTCTTCATGCCACTTCATGTGGGTTCAAATGGAACCCATCTTTGTGTAAATGGGCTCAATCTAGAAACGGGATCGATAAGGCGCAAAAGTTGATGTTTATTGCAGCCCAATCGAGGCTCGAGAGACGAGATTTTACACCCGATGAAGAGAAAGATGCGGAGTTCTTCTCATTAGCGAGTAGAGAGGATGATGTGCTCAATGAGGTTTTGTTTGATGCATCTTCTTTGTGAAAGCCATTGTTTTTTTGTTGCTGTTGATGATTATAATCCATAGGTTATGTAGAATTTTGGCACCTTTAATGGTTATAGAAAGGGGTCATAAGTTAGTTTGATTATTTATTTGAAGGTTAAAAAGAAGATTGTTGTAACATTCTTAATCATCTTGGTAGCTAATGTAGATGTTTCATAAATTCTTAATATCTTTGGGTGTTGATTCTTTCAAGTTTAAACATTGTTTTGTATTAATTTCTAAACGAGTAATAACAGTTTGATCTAGAATGTCTTTTTGATCATGATCAATGCTTGATAAGATTAATGATTAAGAATTGGTTTGTAAGGAAAAGATAAAGAAAATTATGAGAATATTTTTCTCTTTTTGGTAGTGGTTTGTTAATTGGTTTTAGAGTAAAAACTATATACAAACATTACTTATATGATAATGTGAATTAAAAGAATATCTATAATTATTTGGAACACATTCTAATTATTTAGAACGCATTCTAACTTACTTCTATTATTTAAAACGCATTTTAACCCTTGTGTAATGTAATTATTTACAACACATTCTAATTTACTTATATTAATCATATTTATTTTAACAATTTGACATCTTGATGAGAGGGTCACTTTACCAAAGGGACATCTATATAATTATTAACTAGGCATATTTGTTTTAACATATTAGTCCATATATTAAATAATATCCTTAGCTACACCGATTTAGAAGTATTTAAGTAAAATGCTCGGGCTCGTAATGCAAGTACCAATATATAAGCTTCCCCAGTATAAACGAAAGAAAATAAAAGGAAAAAACTAAAAGAAAATTATCGAGAGAAAAGAAATGAAAAAGGAAATTAAGGAGAGAAAAGACATGCAAAGAAATAAAAAAAATATTTTAAATTTTCGTGTTACAGAGTTTAATAAAAATGAAAAAAAGTAATAATTTTATGTGCTTCATTTCTTTTTTTTCATTTTCTTGCGGAAAGTTAGAAGGGAAAATTATTGAAAATTTTCCTTTTATTTCTTTTCATTTTCTTTCTTTACAAAACTCGGAAACACAAAATTTTTCTGCTTTCTTTTATTTTCCTCCTTAAAAAAACTATGCGAACACAATTCTCCTTCATTTTCCATTCATTTTCTTTCATTTTTCCCTTAAATGAGACTCGGGAACACAACGATAAGATTGTGAAACACAAGGTTACATGTGTTCTTCTTTTTTTTATCATGTTTTCATGCCTTATGTATAATATATCGGTTCCTCTCTTTCTTCTGGTGTTTCACAATGAAAGAGATGAGAAAGATCCAACAATGAAAGAGATGACCGGTATCTTCTTAAGAAGAAAATCTAACATGGTTGTTAAGTGTGTTATTTAAATTATCGAAATCTGATTTCATGTTTTTCATATATGTGTATATCATTTCATTTAGGAGTAAAAAGATGGTTTCAAGAGGTTTGATGAAAGATGTGATATGACCACGAGGTGGTGATGCTATGACTACTGATGTCCATGAACACTTAAGTTTGAGATTGTTTCACTATTTTATCTTTTTGTTTTGTTTCACTATTTTATCTTTTTGTTTTGTTTCACTATTTTATCTTTTTGTTTTGTTTCACACTTTTTCTATTTGAAATTAGGGCACTAATAGGCATTATAATTCTGATTATCTAATATTTGTTAAGAAATAAATATAATAACTTAATTAAAAGTGCTAAAGTTGATGATTCACCTAAAAAAAGGAGGAATGGTATTCCAACTCATGGAGAAATTAGACCTATTTATTTTGGTATTAGAATAAAATGTGCTAGTGATTAAACTAATCTCTTTATAAAAAAGCACAACTACATCATATTATCGATGTTTATTGTGCAGATCATCATATATCATTTAACAGTTGGTACTCTAGATTGAGTTCATCTTCACTACTCTCTTAAAATCTACTTGCATAATTGTCCTTATGCTTCATTTATAAATTTTTGGCTTCTTTATTGTGATAATTAAAGTTATAGTTGGTCATGTGATGTCCAAATTATTTTCTTTTTAAGGCGCAGACAGTCCAATTAAACGGGTTTTAGATAGCAAGATGATGTTAGGGTTGGTATGATTTCTAGCAATATTAAAGGGTGAAGTAGCATTTTATTCGTTTAAAGTTTTAGTATTTTGCTTTTAAATTATGTCTAGGTTGGTGATCATAGTTTGTTTCAAAGGTTTGTTTTATGTTTTGTACATCTACGTGTTTGATCATACTTCCTTTAACTCTTGTTTCGGATTCAGATTCACATGTCATCTCTATTGAAATTAAAGATTCATGAGGTCTAGCTCAAGGTTCTTAGTGTATACAAATATCTCAAAGTTGACCAGGCATGATTTTTACATCGGATTGATAACCGTTATGATATGTTTTTGTATTCATGTTTAGGTATTTAAGTTTGTGACAAAATTCTCCACTTAACACGCGTGAGCTAGGAACATTTCTAGTAATAACCATCCTACAAAGTACTTGCAAAAAACATTTACTTATATTTTATTACATTCATATTTTTATAACAAATGCCTTTTAATTGTGTAGAATATTTTATATTTTGTGCACTACTTATGCCCAGACAAATAAATAAATCATTTAGCTTGTAAAACTCAGGACATAAACTCATGTTTTCTCGTTGAATTGTAAAATATGAGAGTGGATATAATGTATGAATTTAGTGGATAACAAATGCCTACAAAGTTCTTATTCTTTACTTGTAAAATGCAATCTTTATTATAAAACTCAGGACATTAGAAATATGAGAGTGGATATAATGTATGAATTTCGTTATAGAAAATAGCAATATCTAAAGTTCACATAAGATTTCTACAGGAAAAAAATGTATTCATAAACTCATGTTTTCTCGTTGAATTGTAATGGTCTCTTAGGCCAATTTTGTCATTTTGTAGAGAAAAAAAATATTTTCTACTAATGTAAGAGCTTTGCATTTAAAGATTTAGTCAGGTAGTAATAAAAATCAAAGCATGTTTCTGACATAATTGGCAATCAGTGACGGACCCAGAAATTTCTTTTATGGGAGTCAACTTATTTCTTTGAGAGTCCATTGGCTATAGTAAAAAATAAATTCTTTCGGTATGATTCGGGTTATCATTCTAGCATATCAAATAACACGTGTTATCATTGTATCATAACAAAAAAATTATTTCCCGCATCTCTTTCGTAATAAATACGAAAATTATAAAAATAATTAGTTTGACTAATATGTTAAAAAAATATATATTTATATTTGTGTTTCTTGTATCTCTCATATTAAATGATAATTATTGTAAATAAGTAAACTAAACTATTAAACATCTAAAATATAAATATAATTATTTTAATAATTTATTAATACATTAAATATAGAGTAATAAATTCTAATTCATTATGTGTTACAATTTTTAAATATTCATTATACTTTTATTTCAATGAATAATAACATCTAGAAAATAAAATATTTATAAACTAATAATTTTAATATGTTTATTTATTCCACTCATGTAATACATAGGCTCCAACCTAGTATTGTATATACTTTTTTAAGAATTTAAGAATCATATTTGAATTTTTATTCCACCTAAATGCTCGTCTTTATGTATATTTTTGTTAGTACCTGGTATTTGAACGAAACACCAACTGATTAACGTGTTAAACCAAACCAAATAGTACGGAATCCTATTTGATTGGCGATCCAATCAGTGAGAACGCACGTAGAAACAATAACGCATTGAATCTAACGTTAAGAATCGATTAGGAATCGATCTACTGCGTTCTATGAACTTGGAGTACGAACTTAGAGGCTTCTGGACGGCTAGGGTACGTCTGGAGTCGAAGTGGATTGAATGCTCACGTTTTTCCACAAATTAGGTGGTATTTATAGGTTAGGGTTGCTCATTCGGGCGACTGAACCAT
>BJCM01167102.1:0-18663 GCA_018326385.1 Flaveria bidentis | reverse complement strand
AAGTACACTTAGCTAATCGTATATACTTGTAAACGTTTGAGACTTGTAAAATTTTGTCAAGGTTTGATTGTGCATTCTGTCTTACATCCCTAGTTACTTTGTTCTCTAACTTACAACATGAATTGTCATCTTTTATATACTTATGTATTGAAAACTTTAGAAATCTTACCAACTTTATAGTTGACCCTTTATTTTTAACATGTTTCAGGTTTCCTACTTGAAGATCTTCTTGTGCTCATATAGGACTTGGACTTAGACTAATTGAAAGACTTATGTTATTGGTTGTAACTTGATTGTTATGTTTTTGTTTTATTTGTCTTGTAATGTTAAATGAATAATGACATTTAATATTATTTCAACTTAATTAGTTCCATGTGCTATGAACAATCGTCTTCCATTCGTCCGCCCCGATGATTCCGCTGTCGGTCGGGGTGTGACACTCCTGTCCACGGCCGATGTAGGATATGTGTAGGGTGTCACAAGATCTGTCACACCCCAACCGACGGCGAAATCATCGGGGCGGACGAATAGGAAACGATTGCTCATAGCACTTGTAACCTTGTTATATTATGTATGAAAACCTTGGAAACTCACCAACTATTTTTAGTTGACCTTTTATATTCGTCATGTTTCAGGTTTACTTCTTGTGGATTCTCTTCGTGCTCATATAAGACTTGGACCTAGTTTAACTTAACATGTTATATTCTTTGTTTGATGCTTTTGTATTGTATGAATTTATTTGTCTTGTAATGTTTTAATAAATAATGATATTTAATAATATTTCAACTTAATTAGTTCCATGTGCTATGAGCAATCGTCTCCCATTCGTCCGCCCGATGATTCCGCCGTCGGTTGGGGTGTGACAATCATCATCTTCAATTTTGATTATTTTTCTCCCCGGGTTTCACATGTGAAGTTTCGAGAAAATCAAAATTTTATGCATTTTTAGTAAACCAAAATTTACTAAAATAAAAAATTCCAAAGCTTAACCCCAGTTAAGAGCTCTGCCCTTTTGACCTCGCTACTAGAGATGCTACCCCCAGACCCTTGCCAAGAGGGTGC
Organism: Flaveria bidentis; assembly: GCA_018326385.1. Lineage (NCBI taxonomy): Eukaryota > Viridiplantae > Streptophyta > Magnoliopsida > Asterales > Asteraceae > Flaveria > Flaveria bidentis. The sequence continues at coordinate 17,601 of BJCM01167102.1, read as the reverse complement.
TACCCCATTGCAACCCCAATTGCTTAAGGTCTTTTCCCCTAAGAGCCGATGAGGTTTTAGTATGATAATCATAGTAAACTCAAATTAGTGTACACAAACCTTTAGCCTAGTTTGATGAATATTATGATTATGTTGGTTATTAGTCAATTCAATTGTACTAATATATATAATACGGACACAATCAAACTTGAACCTCTGCAGCTCATCTGGTCGCGAATACAACTAATGCACAACAATTACACCTATGTCATGGTTCCACTTGAAAAACAACACATATTAAGTTTCAGCGAGTCACTAAAACAAATTTAATTGCGTTGAAGATGTTTAGTATAACTTAGTTTATTTGTTTTACTATAGATCGAGTTGTTAATTTGGACATCTATTTTCACTATATTGAGATGATTCTTAGTTGCATAAAAAAACAGAAAGTTGTTTTTTTCCTTTGATCTTTTTCACCATACTACTACTCAATTCAAGATACAATTCAGGTGTTTATATGTACCCAGATAGTACTATTGGCTTGCTATGGAGATAAACATATTGTTTTTTCTTTCATTTCAATTAGTATTATAATTCGTTTAAAAGTGTTTTATTTTTAATATTTTATTAACGTTTACGAATAATGCCTGTAGTCACTTGTGTAAATAATGTATAACTTAAATATGTATCATCACAAGTAGCATCGATAAATAGACAACATGAACCCTATTGATTCAATAATAATTTGCATTAAAAAAGTTAACTAATGATATTCAAAACTATAACCAAGACTTAAGAGAAGGTTGTTGCTAATATTTTTAATTTAATTATTGTAGGAGAGTGATAGTATGAAAAGTCTACAATAGGGGTAGGGGTTAGGAAAAGTGGTAGCTATCTATTGCTATTGGTTTTGTAGTTGTTGGCAAGTTAGGAAATTCCTCATTTCTTAAACCATGTGTTTCCTAACTACTTGGGACCCTCCTCTCTCATCATTGCTTTAGTCCTTTTTGATGTTGATAGTTTTAGTCAACTCTCTTTTAATATTAATTCATGCATGTCTTACAAAATTTTATTCAACTTTTTCTTTGAACGTCACAAAATTTTATTTCAAAATGTATTGTGACTAGTATTATTAGAAACATGTATGTGTTGTAACTAAAATTATTAGAATTAGAATTATGTATGTGTGATAACTATAAGTAAATTAAGACTCAATAATAATAATTGCTATAGATAAATTAGACTTAATAATTGTAAGTGCTATAAATAAGTATAATGTTAAGTTTAACACTAAAACTAAAAACCTTAGAATATAGGTCAAAAATTTTCAATTAAGTTAGTCTTGTCCCTAGATAGTTGGTATGAGTTTGCCGGTAAAGCAGTAATACTAAATCTTTCAGTATTTCATTATCCACTTCATTTTAAACCGTTAGTTAGCATTTTCTAAATTTTATATGAAAGTAATAAAAACTTTTGCTTAAAAATGTTATATAGACAAGAAATCGATGAAAAAATAACGTCCAAACATTGGTAAAATAAAGCATGTCGCAATGAGAACAAACTTGTTAAAAGGAATAGGAGTTCCATTAAAAGAAAGGAAAATAAAATAAAATAAAATAATTCTAATAATTTAAGGTTTAAAAAAAAGAAAATCACGAAATAGTTAACTTGTATGACGAAGAGTTAAAAAATAACTTATAAATGTTGATAGATATAGACATGAGACAATGACAATGACAATGGCAATAGCAATGAAACCTTTAAAGGGAACCGAAAGTTCATAAAAAATTAACGGATAAAAATTAAAAAATAGATTTTTTATTATCATGTGTTGGCATTCAATTAGTCGTGTAGTTTGCAAAACAAAATACTATGATGGTGAATTTTGGTTATGTTTGTAATTTGATATCTATCAATGTAACACATGGGATGTACGATTTGATGATCTATTAGTGTAACACATGGGATGTATGTTGACAAAAAAAATAATAATACAAACTTAAAAACAAAAATGAAACGTCGATAGCTACTATTGCAGGGCACGACTTTTGTATGGTTTTTGATTTTGCTTGAAATGTGTAGATGGTCACCCTAGCATATGAGCGGGCGGAAGCAGCAACCCAAATTCAAATTCGTTTGGATTGGAAGATTATATCTCAGGCACGACAATTTACAATTTATGGTGGTACCTAAAAGATATCAACGAAGGATAATCAATCTAGTGGCCCTTACCCGATAAAAATGGTAACAAATGTTGTATTATTAATAGAGTACTATAAATAATACAAACGTTGTATTTATTACATTAGGGACGTCTACCGGGCCAAACAATATATATAGTCGTAAAGGACCAAAAATCCTATACATAATATTATAATAAGGTCATGCTCATGTATATAGTAATAATCAGATGTAAAATATATAAATATAAACAATTTAACATATAACGTGTAATGTTTAGTAAACAATTTGGGTAAAAGGTCTCTACTGGAACCGTTATAATTAAGAAAAAGTTAAAGACAATTAGTGTACATAGAAAACACTAATCAATCGTTAATTATGTAGTCTCTTGCATATTGCATTACTTAATTACCATGTGTGGGCCATCTACACATTTAATTGTCTTTGGTTTTGCATTAAGTTGACAAATTTTATTGATTGTCACTAGAAGATATTCCAACACGCAACAAATATATTAGAGAAAACTAAAAATCTTTGATAGTTGGTATCTGATTCTGCTGGCTGTACCTATGTCGTCTTCTTCCTCTATGATTCTAATATATTTTTTTTTTTTGTAATTATTGTTTATGACCCAAATAACATAGGTGTTTAGTTGAATGACGTTAACATAAAAGTATAAAGTAGTGATCCATGTTAAAATTACACGTGAATAGATCGATCTCTCCTTGCATGCCACACAATTTGATTGCTTAATTTAATAGATCGATAAATGCGATCCAATTTATTTAGATTATAACAAAAAAATGTGATATCTATAACAAAAACTTGTTTTTGAAATAACAAAATTATTATTAAAAACATAAACATATTTAAAACTAATTTTAAAAAATAAAACTTTTTAATATTACAAAAATCAGGTTATATTATGAGTAATAGCGTCCGATTTAATTTGGAAAAAATTACATGAAGAGTTTATATGTTCACTGGCATTAATCCAACGAATAAACCAGATTATATAATTATGTTTCTAACTTAGTCGTTTATCAGTTTACTTTACCTTTTTCAATCGAGTTATATTAACGTGCATGTAATGATATTCTAATTTGAAGCTAATGCAAACTCTTAACAATCAAGAAAAGATACAAATAACAATCATAAAAGTTGCATAAACATGCCGATTTCATTCATATGGTTGTTTACATAAATCATCCCATACACAAATTAAACTTGTGTGGATGAACTCAAAAACACACACAGTGACATTTTTATACTGCCAAAACTATTTTCCTTAAATGTATGATCGCCCATACGAAGATACATGTATGGAAAACCTGTATAATATTATATATACTATTAGTGTAACAAAGTGATAATTAAAGATGATATATGGTGCAACTTCAAACCATTAATCACACAAAATATTTACACACACTTCTCTAGATATACTTAATTTGGTAGACTTAAACTATATCATGAAATATAGGGTCTTCAAGGAGGATGTCCGGCCAAAAGTGTGGCGGAGCTCCGCCATCACCGGAGTTAGTAGTGGTACTACATGCATCATCACTTGTACTCTCAGTCGCCCGTGGCGCCACAGGGACATTCATAGCCTGTGAAGTACAAGATTTGAGGTTTTCTATTGTCTCCAACTCCGGCAAGTGATCAGAGAGTGGCATGTTCATCATGTGTTCATCTAGATTTGAGGTTCCGATCAAAGGCAACGATCCATTCGGATTCATGTATTCACCATTTTCAACGAGTGGTGGATGATTCGTGATGCTGGTTTGTAAGGAAAGTGGTGGCATGGGTTGAAAAAGATGGTTACTAACCATGTTTAGTGTGTTTATCGACGGATCTACAGTGTTGATAAGGTTAGTGATTTGATGAACCGCTTGATCGGATTGTAGGTTCGCGATCATGGCGAGTTGTTGGTCCAAAGATAACAAGGAATGGTGATCTACAAGCTTCTTAAGGTTAGCTAAGGCTATGAGATGGTCTAAGCTTGAAAAAATATTAGTGCATGGGCGATGGGTCACAGGGTCAATACCCATCTGAATCAACTTCTTTTTCAAATGTGTGTTCCAGTAGTTTTTGATCTCGTTATCTGTTCGTCCAGGTAAACGAGCTGCAATGGTTGACCACCTATACATAGGTAAACATTAGTACACACCTCTTTTAAAATATCAATTATCAACTAAACAAACAAACAAACATAACCACTGATATCTTACTCACAACAGAAGCTACTTGTAAGAGTTTAGGAAGAGTGAAATGTATGTATATGGGAAAACATTTCTATTATCTCAAAGATAAAAATACCGTTAAATAATAATTACTTACTTATTTCCTAGTATTGAGTGGAGATGAAGTATTGTTTGCTCTTCTTCATGGGAGAATTTCCCTCGCTTGATATCTGGTCGTAAGTAGTTTGTCCATCTCAGTCTACAACTCTTTCCGCATCGGTTCAGACCTAGAAAACACACAAATGACTCAAAACAAAAACTCCATGCATACATAAAAAAACCGCGTGTGTTGCATAGTATACGCGTACCTGCGAGTCGAGGAAGGGCTCTCCAGCTGCTATGGCCATGTTTCTGTATGTGTTTGATAAGTTTTTGATCTTCTTCGTCGGTCCACGGACCCTTCTTTAAACCAGACTCGTCACAAGAAGGAGGCCTTCCCATTATAATTAAGTTTTCGAATACAAACTCTCTAAGTATTTGTAGATATATAACATACGAAAAGACTCAAGGAGTGTTGAAAGATTTGTAGCATTGAATATCATATGGTGTTGATTACTTATTTATGTAGCAAAATCGTCAGCAAGAAGAGCAGGTGGCAAATTGTAGGTGGTAAAAGGGAATCAATTTCGTCATATGCATGGATTATTGGCATATGTTTTTTTTTTGGTTTTCATTTTTTTTGTTGTAGTAAATGTGGGTCCTTGAAGTAGATACTTCTGGCCTACTTGCTTTGACTTGTGTTTTATACACTTCTAAGATGGGTTGGTAACATTTTTGTAAGTAAGATTTGTTATTATCGTGTAAGTTGAAGCATCCTTAAATAATTCTTCATTATGTTCATTTCTTCATTATTAGTACTAGGGACAGAATTCTGATTTCATTTTATATGAAATGTTATTAATGTGATAGCGGATTAAGAAGAAAAAAAAAGTTGATCAGAATTGAAATTGAAAATTTATTTCTTGAGATGTTTGGTTAGCTAGATGAGAGAATTGAAATGTGTATTAATTTCATCAAAATGCTTTAGTTATTGATATCTTCAAATTTCACTTCATTGCAAAAGACTTGGTTGGAATGTAACAAAAGGACCTAAATAACCTAAATAATGACGCTAAGTAACATTGTCGTCCACTGCCATCAATGGTTAACCGCCATGATGTGACTCGACCCCCGCCCTCCACGGTAGATAGCCATCAAATGACGCGCCGCTCGTCGAGATTGACCCCACCGGCCAAATACTTTTGGATAAATTTGTCTTTTTTATGTTTTTACATTTAGAACTTTTAAATGAATTATTTGAATTCCAATTTAAAATCACATTTTCAAATTCAAATCCAATTCTAATGAATTCTGCAATCCTAACGCCTATATAGTTTTTAAAATCCCTTTCACCATTCTTTTATTAATATATCAATCAATGCACACAAAATACAAAAATCATAGGCCCTTATTTTATAACACTCCACCCGATAACCGGATGAATATGCACCATTAGTACACGAAAATAATAAAAAGCTTATCTTGTTTCATTAGTATTATTATCTTGACAAAAAAATAGTTTTCAAATAAGTTAATAACTTAAAATCTTTCTTGGAATTATTAGATATCTTATTTTAAGTTTACTCTTAATCGTTTCTTACAAACTATCTGTAATAAGCATACTAAAAAACAATTGTTGAGCTTATAAAACACAACTCATAAAATAAAACTCGTTTAACATATTGATGCTTATACAATATAGATTATGATATTTGAGACAAAAAATACAAACTTCCCTCGTTCACACCACAACCATCGCAATGAGCTACAACCTCCCTTCATGTAGTCACATGGGTATGGGTGTGTGTTTAATAGGCTCCTAGCCTTTCATATAGACCTCTTAGTCCTTTGGAACCATGGTCCTTCGTAAATATACCACATTAAATCATATAAAGATCCAAACATACCTCTAACAACATATACATATGACAAAATTCTTGTTTAATACCAATTCAAACAAGAGAAGTATACTATTATAAAATAATCATGACGAGTCACTCGAGTCTTTGTGTATATAATTGTTAAAGTAATTAAGGCTTTGTTCTTATTGGATATCAAGATGTGTGTGACCGTTCTCTATACATACGATGAGAAGCGGATTATCATTACCGAGGTTAGCTTTAGACAACATTTTGTAGTTTAAGCATATGTGAGTAGTGTATGCATAAACTAGGCTGACATTATCCATTGCTTACCCGAGTTATGATCCTAAAATCTCATTTCGTAATACCTATTGGTTGCTTATTACTGACTGCCTGGGCCTTACAAACCGTAAGGACTAGGGTTATGGTCCATAACCTCGTCCTTGTCATGTTTTCACATGTCGCAAGTGGTTCTCAATGTTTCATCATCACCCTATAATTCATTGAACAACTCAACCCTTAACACTATGTTACGACCTGTGACACCCAATGTTACGGTGCGTAACATTTTCTCTGCTATATTTTTCATATTAGAACTTGTTTTTTAAATTGTGTGCTATCTTGGTAATTTGATCCTAGCCGGACACATTCATGTACGAGGTTTATGAAACCCAGTCACACCGCCATACAAATGATTGGCATCGTATTTTATGTGCTACATCCCCACTTTAGAGATCACCTTCATAAAAAACCATCAACTCTATAGAAACAACACCAATTTTTTTTCTTTCTTTTTTTCCCTTTTTTTTTGCAAACGATTCAAGCCGCTCACGAGTTACTCTAAGATTAAATATGTAAAAAGCTCAAAGTGAGCTAAGCCTTGTCGAGTCCGAACGAAGCTTAAGCCTAAAAAAGCTCATTAAAATATCAAGCCTGAGCTTAAGCTTCGCATATCGAGCTAAAGCTAGCTCGTGATTGTAAGTGACTTTTTAATTAAAATGTATTTTTATTTAATTGATTAAAACTGCATTTATATAACTAGTTCTAATTATATATAAAAATATGTCAAAAACATTAAGCAATATGTATTATGTTATATTAAAATGTATAATTATATATATATATATAATTAAATATAAAAATATACAAACTTTATCATTCAATAATCAAAGAGCCGAGCTTGAGCTTGAAAAGTTTTTGACGAGTTGACCTCAAGCTCTCCTAAGTTTTTTATAACACCGTTCTGACCCGTCCCAAACCCATTTTGACCATCACCCAACCTGACCAACACACCCAATTTGTCACCTAGAATATTTCTTTGGGATGGAGGTGAGCCAGTAACTGAGATATGATACATATAAGAAACATACCGTCTCCCTTTAGCCTTATGTTTGAGTGTTGGACTCGTATTAAATTAGATACCCAACCCGCTTGTCCTACCCATTGTCACCTCTACTTAACTACGAAAAAACCTATGGGTCATGATTTTTTTTATTTGCTAATTCTATACATTATTATACTTTTAAAATATAACGTGTATAATTGACACCTTTAATAGTTCTTTACCAAATATAAACTCTTTTTTTTTAACATCAACACTTTGATAATCATAGATAATGATTCCTCATGATAAAAACATGTTTCACCATATAGATCATGAACCTCCAGATTTGATATACATTTAAGTTAAATTGTTCCCAATAATAATCTTTTAATATTAACTATCTAAGAAGCAGTAAGTTCTAATAAATATATAAAATTAATTTATTAGGTATGAAATTATTGTATATATGTTGACACAGATACACATGTCAACAAAATCTTTTTTTTCATTTTGATGTCTAAGTGTTGCAGGCGAGTTTACGTTCATGATTATATACAAAATGTCAAAAATTGATTCTATAGTTTATGTAAAGATAATTCAGTGCAAGCACATTTCTAAATTCCTTACTCCAAAGATCACTCACATTTTCATAAAATATTTGCATATTAAACAATAAAAATGATCACATAAATAAAACCAAAAAACATAAGAGAAAATAGATGCATCCGCACAACTAGTAATAAATAGTGGAGTGAGAAGTAGCGGATGCGAAATCCATCAATTGGGGGTCAGGGGATGATATGATCGTGATGTGATAGTGAATACAACGTAGAATGTGGTGAGTTCGTCCCATAGTGCATTCCTTGCACTCACTTGTCATATCACATGCTTAGTACTTTTGCTACTCATTGTTTCCATGGTGATTCATCTGCATCATTAACTTGTCTATATATAGACGGTTATGAAAATCCATCATTTTCTTTTTGTTTTTATTATGACCAAGCAACCTAAGTAACATAAAGTCATTTTCATAAAAGTACATGAACAAATACGATTTGAGTGAAGCCTCACAATCAAGAAAGTCATACAGTATTAATGAAGCTGGATAATATGAATAAAGCCTCATTATTAAACGATTTTTGAGTTTTGAATCTCAAAGTCTAGAACATGGATGATTCTTAAGTCTTGAACAAGGAGGTGATTTTTTAGTATTAAATAACCATATGATACACAACAAACAAAACTAAGAGAACTAACCGAATTAAATATAATCTTGCAATCAGTAAAACCAATCAATTTGAATGAAAACAAGAAAACCGTATGATATGAATAGTGATTAAAAAATAGATTTCTACCTAAAATAGTGGGAATGCAATATTGCATACATACCCCTAAACCTAATAAAAAATACAAAAAATCAAAAATTATATGATTGGATGAAATTAGATTTGCTAGATTCTTTAAAAATATAGAGTTTTCTCTTGATGTGATTTTGTTAGCAATTCATATCACAATTATAGGGGGGATTTAATGAAATCTCTTTAATAGAATCTATATTTTCAATTGGATTTCAAAATATTTCATGTCACTAGATAAAGTTTAACCAAGAGAGAGGTTATTAAACTTCCTTAATTCAAAGTTCAACTAATCAAAGTTTTATATGCAATTACTCATAGGTTTATTTTAAGTCACTACTATTGTGATATTTACGGTTTTAATCTTTGTGATATTTAATATCTTTTACGGATTCTTATGGTTTACGCTACAATATTACGTTCTATGAATCTTTATGAATTTTAAACATGGAATACAAAACCTATGAAATTTACATGTTTTCAATCTTAATACGTATACCTATCATGTTTTCATATGCATTAGAACTATACCTATCATGTTTTCATATGCATTAGAACTATAATTTATGATGTTTGACTTTTAGTTTGGTTAAAATCTCAATTATGTCGATATTGGTGAAAATTATAAAAACAATTAAAAAACAATTAAAAAACAACCAAAAAATATATAATATCAGGCAACTTAGTTATCCCGACTATCTAATTTTTCAAAAATCGCTATCTGAATCTGAAATTCTGTCCGGATAAATAATTTGAAATTTTATTTAGATATTTTTAAATAACAACACTATCTATACTATATATAAAACATATAAAATAATATTTTAAGATACCATTAAATTAAGAATACTTACCTCACTTAATGCATAAGATACAATCATTTTTAATGGTAAAATAGTATTTTTAATATTATTTACATATTACTCCTTACAATTAGTTATATAATAATCTTACAATTACTATAAATTACATAGAATTTCAAATTATCTACCCATAAACAAAAAAAAAATTATTTGTTTTAAGATTTATATTATACCAATCTATCATGTTTAAAAACTTTTTGATACTAAAATCGTAAATGTGTACTTTTTAAACGTTTTGCTGTAAATAGTTTGCTGAAACGGTATGTATTTTGTAAGATACAATAAATTAATGCATAAATGTACAAGTCGTTATGTAAAATCCATTTATTTGATGTTTTAAATTTTAACTTAGAAAAAATATAATAAACTTTTATAAAATTACTACAAGATTAACAAAAAAATATAAAAACTCATGATGAATGTAAAATATTATCCCGTTGCATTGCGCGAACACTTTTTCACCTTTTCAGACGAGAATAACCATTTAATCAATGGTCGTTAAACAGCAAACACAAATTATTGTAAGCTCCTGTCTCTAAACCCTAATGATTTAAATACAGGCTCTTATTTCTATATTTGCCACCCTTCATTCTCTTCTCCATCTTCTGCAAACCCTAGACGAATCTCTGCACTCATCATCACCATTTCTTCGATTATTATTATTATTATTGATTCAATCGATTTTCAATACGATTTGTTAATCAATATTGATGGATCTTCAAAATCTTGCTATTGTTCTCAAAGCAGCACTTAGCCCCAATCCTGCTGAACGCAAAGCCGCAGAAGAGAGTCTTAATCAGGTATATTGCTTATGATGATTACAAATGTTATTAATTGAGTGTGTCTGACTGGGATTAGGTCGAGCAATTGCGGTTTTTTATTCAAGGTTTGTTACTGATGTGATGTTCTGTATCGGATTTATTAATTAAAACTCACAATTGGATTTGTGTGATAGGGTTGTGGTGAAATTTCGCAACTTTTGCGTAGGTGGGTCATGGTTTGTGTGATGATTGATTGAGTAATTTGTGCTAGAGCACTGTTTGTATAATTTTGTTCTTCAAGTTTTAGTTTTTTTTATTAATATTGTGTTGATAGCTCAATCTGTTGTGAAAATTATTTGTTTTTCAGTATCAGTATACTCCTCAGCAATTGGTGAGGCTCCTGCAGATCGTGGTAGATGGAAATTGTGATATGGCTGTACGACAGGCTGCCAGTATTCATTTTAAAAACTTCATTGCGAAAAATTGGTCACCGCATGATCCAGGTACATCTTTTTTTTAGTAGTATTTAATTTCGAGTTTCTACAGCTTAGTGATAATGTGGATATATGTTGACATCAGTACCATGTAGCTGCCTGTAAAATTCCATAAAATTGTATCCGTTGAGTTAACGCATTCACAGAACACACACTTATGTGCCAAAATGTTTGATGCAATGTGTGTCATTGTAGAGGAACAATCCAAGATTTTGCCAAGTGATAAGGAAGTGGTAAGGCAGAACATTCTTGCTTTTGTTGCACAAGTTCCTCCATTGCTGAGGTAAAAATGGTTTCTTTGAGGTTTTGCACATGTATTGCTGTCTTTCCTCCACTGTAATGAGTGCAATTGTTATGATTATATACAGGGCACAATTGGGTGAGTGCATCAAGACAATCATACATGCCGACTATCCTGAACAATGGCCAGGTCTTTTGCACTGGGTGACACATAATTTGCAAGACCAGCAAGTCTACGGAGCTCTTTTTGTGCTTAGAATTCTATCTAGAAAATATGAGTAAGTACCCTGTTTATGAACTACGATATATGAGCTAGAGTGCACCTCCACAACTGCAAATGGGTGCAGGTGCAGCCCGACATAGGCTATAATACCCTTACATTTTGCTTGACAAACCAGAATTAGTTTTATACTGACTCATGGTACTGAGTCAGAAGACGATGGATGAAATCACTATATTTTGATCATGAGCGGCTCTGTTTAGGCGTCTATGATATCTCTTATCTAGTTGGCTTCTGATCATCGTGGTTACCTTTTTCTTACTTGGGTTTATTTCTGTACAAGTTACAATATTTCAGTGGCATTTGATGTTCTATAAGTGTATATTTCACACCAAAATCCATATTTCATCCATTTGGTATGTAGGAACATGGACACACGCACCTGTGCTAATACTTCTTTGTCCATTATGCGATATATCAAGATTTGACCAATGAACATCTTATATTGCAGTTTTGCTGTTTTCTCTTACATATTCACTTGTGAAAATGACATGTTAATAATGTCTTTTACTTAACTAGTATTGTATCATGTAATAATGATTCAGTCATGGTTTATTACTTTATTTCATATGCCAGTAAAACAATCACTAAATTTTAATTGGCCTTTTCTTCTAACTGTTAATATGGTAGTCATGGAAATACTGCAGCATAGATGAATATGTATATACATATGCTCACAAAATATACCGATTTATAATCAATCCAATGCAAACAGCTGTGGTTTGGAACTAATTTTCCAGCTGAAGATGAAATATTCTATGATATTTTTTTCTATGTGAAGTTGATTTGAACAGTAAGATGTATTATCCGCACTGTACAATCTTTCTTTATCTGTTCAGTGAGGAATTATATTTTAATAGGCATTTGCACCTGATTGAGTGATTGTAACTTAGTTTTCCTTCGGTACATATGAGTCATAGAGGCAGACAATATACCTTATATCTTTTCATAGATATACTGTACTTATACTTATTAAGCAATCCAATTCATTATTTCGGTAATGACATTGCTTGTTTAATTTCTTACTGCAAATTATCTTAAATATGATTGGTTTTGATCAATACATGTACTTCACTTTGTATTTATAGATTCAAGTCAGATGAGGAGAGGATCCCAGTTTACCATGTTGTTGAGGAGACATTTCCTCATTTGCTAAATATATTTAGCAGACTTGTTCAGATAGGAAATCCTTCAATCGAAGTAGCAGATTTGATTAAACTGATCTGCAAAATATTCTGGTCGTCCATTTATGTGAGTACTATATTGACGTATACTTATGAAGCATTCTATTTACCACAGCAAAAAGAAACACTATCACATAATTTTATTATAGAAGTTTACGTGTTCGTTTAACTAGCAAAGGATGGTGTATTTTTTCTGGCTGTGATTACGGCTTAACTTTCATTTGAATAGAAAGTTCTCTTCATATATTTTTAAGCGGCTTTTTATTTTGCCTTGTATGAGGTTAGAACCCACAACCTCTTGGTTGTGAGACTCTCCTCTTACCACTAGGTCCGAACCCCCCACTCAAAAGTTCTCTTCATAATTAAAATTGATATCAATTGTCTTTTAGCTGGAGATCCCCAAGAAATTGTTTGACCCAAATGTCTTCAATGCTTGGATGGTTCTATTCTTAAATATGTTGGAGAGACCGGTTCCATTGGAGGGTCAACCAGCTGATCCAGAGCTACGCAAGTCATGGGGATGGTGGAAGGTAAAAAAGTGGACAGTTCATATATTAAACCGCCTCTATACTAGGTGAGTCAATGGTCACGTGCTTCTCCAAATTTCTGACCTTGAGGCTGATATATTTCTCCCTTATATTTCTCTTATATCAGGTTTGGAGATTTAAAATTGCAAAATCCCGAGAACAAAGCTTTTGCTCAACATTTTCAGAAAAATTATGCTGGAAAAATTTTGGAGTGTCACCTCAACTTGTTGAATGCAATCCGCATTGGTGACTATCTACCTGACAGAGTCACCAACCTTATCTTGCAATATTTAAGTAACAGGTGTGCTTCATTTTATTTTATATAATCACATAATTTATTTTTATGCTGCAATGTTTAAAGTACTATCTGCTGTTTTTTCTGTGATATATTTTTTTTAATATTCTAATGAGTTCTAGAATTTTTTTTCCTTATATAACTTGTCCATCTGTGCTGCAGTATTTCCAAGACTACCATGTACAATTTGCTTCTACCAAGACTTGATGTTGTTCTTTTTGAGATTATCTTTCCGCTTATGTGCTTCAATGACAACGATCAAACACTTTGGGAGGAAGATCCACATGAGTACGTGAGGAAGGGTTATGGTGAGTCATCCACATATGATTGCCCTCCACTTCCATTCTAAGACCTATTTCTTAAAATTTCGTACTTTTTCGCAGATATTATTGAAGACTTGTACAGTCCTAGGACTGCAGCAATGGACTTTGTGAGTGAATTGGTAAGAAAACGTGGAAAAGAGAACCTTCAGAAGTTCATATTATTCATTGTCGAGATTTTTAAGAGGTATCTGATCTGCTATTAAACATGTGTGCGCATGTTTGTATGTATACATGTGTGTGTATATTGCATGTGCAAAAGGCTGCAAGTTATTAACAATTTATCATATTATTGTCTTCCTTTGATTAGATATGAAGCAGCATCAATTGAGTTTAAACCTTATCGACAAAAGGATGGTGCACTTCTTGCCATTGGAGCGTTGTGTGATAAACTAAAACAGACTGAACCATACAAATCTGAGCTTGAGCCCATGTTAGTGCAGCATGTTTTCCCAGAGTTTAACAGTCCTATTGGCCATCTTAGAGCAAAGGTGAGTTTCATAGTTTATTTTCTGTTTTCGTTTCCTTTGCTATTCTAGTAAAAGTTATAAATGTGCATTTCTACTTTCTGCAAAAATGTTTCATCTTCTTTTTGTTGTGTTTGGTGGAAACCTAATTCTATAAAACTATTTTTTGAATGTTAGGCGGCATGGGTTGCAGGACAATATGCGCATATTAATTTCTCTGACCCAAATAATTTTCGCAAAGCACTACAAAGTGTCGTTGCTGGTATGCGAGACCCTGAGCTTCCAGTTCGTGTTGATTCTGTTTTTGCATTACGTTCTTTTGTTGAATCATGTAAAGGTAAAATTCAAATTCGCGGCTGGTTGAGACTCTTTTGTATTTTGGTTGCTTTCTTTCAAACATCAAGAAGGTGGTAAGACTGAATCATATTTCTTTATTTTGCAGATTTAAGTGAAATTAGGCCAATTCTTCCACAGCTACTTGATGGTATGAACTTTTGAACAAGTTTTCCCCTGATTCATATCATTTAATTGTCTATACTACTTCACACGTGTTTGTTTTTAGATTTCTTTAAGCTAATGAATGAAGTTGAAAATGAGGATCTGGTGTTTACCCTTGAGACTATTGTTGACAAGTTTGGAGAGGAGATGGCACCCTATGCCCTTGGCTTGTGCCAGAATCTGGTAATGTTTGAAAGTGTGAAGTGCACTTGCTACTACTTTTTATCTCCTGTTATAACTTGCTTTGTGAACATGGCATTGCTAGGCTGCTGCATTTTGGAAGTGTATTAATAGTTCTGAAGGTGATGAAGAGGCAGACGATCCTGGTGCTTTGGCGGCTGCTGGTTGTTTACGTGCTATTAGTACAATTCTTGAATCCGTAAGCAGGCTTCCTCACCTTTTTGCTCACACTGAGCCAATTCTACTACCAATAATGCGTCGCATGCTTACAACTGATGGCCAAGGTATCATTATTGTTTCAGGTTTTTCTATGAACTAATTACAAACTATTTAACATCTGCTTCATTTTCTCATATAGTTGATTTACAAACTTCATTGCAGATGTTTTTGAAGAAGTCCTTGAAATTGTATCATACTTGACCTTTTTCTCTCCAACAATATCCTTGGATATGTGGAGTCTTTGGCCATTACTGTTGGAAGCTCTTTCTGATTGGGCTATTGATTTTTTTCCAAGTATGTCAACTCTGTTTAAAGAAAGACTATTCTATCCTTGTCTGTAACATAAGGATTTGCATACATGTATAATTATAAGTTTTATTTATTTCGAGGTTACTTGTTATCATCATGTAACTTATTATGGTGCAGATATCCTTGTCCCATTGGACAACTATATATCCAGGGGCACAATGCATTATCTAACATGTAAGGAGCCAGACTACCAACAAAGTTTGTGGAATGTGCTTTCCAGTGTATGCTACTTATCTTTTTTCAACATTTTACATAAAGAATTTTTATTGATTCATTTATGAGGTTTTAATATACTTTGTGGTTTTACTCGTCAAGGAAAATCAGACTTTTGGAAATTGTATATGTTGTATTGTATTAAAATAATGAATGATTACAATTAGTATTTATAACTTAACTATTTACATAAAGCACCCTCTATTATAAACACTAATAAATATTGAATACTAATTGTCTAATATTACCTGTGAGCATTGACCGTAAGAGCATAAACCGTTGTGAGGGAAGTGCCTTTGTAATCACATCTGCAATTTGATCATGTGTAGAAATTAACTGAACAGTTAACTTTCCTTGAGCAACCTTTTCTCGAACAAAATGAAAATCGATCTCAACATGCTTTGTTCGTGCATGAAAACACTGGATTGGCCGACAAGTATGTAGCGCCTAGGTTATCACACCAAAGTGTTGGAGCGCTAGTAACAAGAACCCGCAGTTCTCGTAGGAGTGTTTCAAGCCAAGTGAGTTCAGCAACAGTATCTTCCAGTGCTTTATATTCAGACTCTGTGGATGACCGAGATACAGTCTTTTGTTTTCGAGCAGCCTAAGAAACCAGGTTTCGACCCAAATATATTGCAAATCCCCCAGTGGATCGACGGTCATCCGGGCAACCAGCCCAGTTGGCATCCGAAAAAGCGGTGATGTAAGCATCTGTGTACGCATGAAGCCGAGATCCAGAGTCATGTCGAAACCAGAGACCATAATCAGACGTACCTTGAAGATAGCGAAGGATGCATTTAACAGCAGACCAATGATTAATTGTGGGTGAGTGCATGAACTGGCAGACTTTGTTGACTGCAAAAGTAATGTCAGGCCGAGACAGAGTTACATACCGTAGAGCCCCAACGACTTGCCTGTATTTAACCGGATCATCAAACGGGGAACTGTCACCTAGTGTAAGCGTGACAGCGGTAGTGATGGGTGAGGGAACCGATTTAGCCTGAGAAAGTCCAACCTGTTGGATTAGGTCCAAGATATATGCCCCATGTCCTGAACTGCAAAGGTGGTGCTCAAACTTTTAATAACCTGTTCAATAACCGCAGAATTGTTGCCCGTGAGGATGATATCATCAACATAAATCAGCATATACAAGAGAGTGGTACCAGCCGAGTAAACAAATAATTAAGGGTCAGTTTTGGATCCTTTAAAATCGAGAACACCCAAGGCTGTAGACGGGCGATCAAACCAAGCCCGTGGGGCTTGTTTCAGCCCATACAGAGACTTATGTAGTAAGCAAACATGGTTTGGTTTTTGGGGATCGATAAAACCAGGCGGCTGTTGTAAGTAGACGGTCTCTTTTAAATCCCCCTGTAGAAAGGCATTCTGAACATCTAATTGTCGAAGAGACCAGCCATGTGCGACCGCAAGAGAAAGAACAAACCGGATTGTAGTGGGCTTGACAACCGGACTAAAAGTATCATGATAGTCTATACCCGGTTGCTGATGAAAGCCTTTGGCAACCAAACACGCTTTGTAACGCGTGACATCTCCTGTTTGATTCCGTTTAATTTTGTATACCCATTTGCAATCAACAATATTTGTATTAGGGACACGTGGGACTAAAGACCAGGTTCCATTTCTCATAAGAGCCGAGTATTCATCGGCCATAGCATTCCTCCAGTGAGGATCTTGGTTGGCAATTTTAAAGGAAGATGGTTCAGATACGGACGAGGTGGAGGTATGAAAGGAGGAAGGATTATAACGAGCT
>BJCM01167096.1:0-21685 GCA_018326385.1 Flaveria bidentis | reverse complement strand
TAAATGAGAATCGTATTTTTTAAATATTCCAAACAATAATTTTAAAAATAAACATATTTATAAAAAAAGATAAACAATACAAGAACATATTTCAAGATCTTATAATTAAACTATTTCAAACCTTAAAAACTTTCTTCAATCATCTCATCAATGATTATCGTTGGTTGTTCCATAGCTAAGTCCTTCAAATCTATGATATACAAGAAGAACATATTAAAAATACAAACATAAAATATAAGTACAATTTGAGTTAACATAATAATTTTACACTAACCTTCTTCCATATTCTCAATTTCAAGTAAAGTATCATCAATCATAATTCTTCTATTGGTAGCACGTAGCCAATCTTGTGCACATACCAACGCTTTAACCATTTTTGGGGTTAGGGACGTTCGAAAAGAATCAAGCACTCGTCCACCGGTGCTAAAAGCAGACTCCGAAGCAACCGTGGAAACTGGAATGGCAAGAATATCTCGAGCCATTTTAGCAAGAATAGGATATCGGCATTGATTAAGCTTCCACCATTGTAAAATGTCAAAATGTGGGTCCTTAGGTTCCCGCTCTTCACCAAGATATTTGTCTAATTCGGTTTTACTCGAAGATAATTCGGAACTTCTCATGGCCATTTCAAATCTCTTGGCCATAATTTCTTCAATGTCCATTGGTTGGTCACCACCACATACATTATTAGTTGATGTTGATACTAATGTCTCAAAGGCATTCTCCTTTCGAGGCATGGATTTTTTATAAACCTCGAACAAAGTACGCAAGTTTAAGTCAAGGCTTAACTTGATACTCTCATCTACAAACTTTTCTTGAACAATAAAATCAATATATTGCCATTTCCATCGAGGGTCAAGAACCTTGGCAATGAACAAAAAATGATTAAGCTTATTAACATCCCCCCAATACTTTTGATATTTCTTTTTCATCTCAAGTGCCATTTTACTAACTAAACTATCATTATTTCTTGTAAAACCATCAATCACCGTACCAATCCCAAATATCTCATTCACATACATGTTGGAAGTCACGTAATGGGAACCAGAAAATCTTAAGGTAGCCTCATAAAAGATCTTCAAAAAAGGTAACAAGCCATGAACATTATTCCAATCAACCTCATTAATCAAACCGCCCTTACACTTTTTCATCTCTTTCTCAAATTGAGAATCTTTAAAAAGTAAGTTAGAAAAAGCTTTCTTGAACTTAATAGCAGATTCTAGCATCAAATAGGTGGAGTTCCATCGAGTTTCAATATCCATACAAACTAAACTCTTACTATCAATGTTCTCTTCTTCAATACTTACTTTAAACTTATCAAGTCTATTGGGAGAAGACCTAACATATTTCACAAGTGTACGGACTTTCTTGACTGATGAATTTAAACTACTAAGTCCATCTTTAACAACCAGGTTTAATATATGAGCCACGCATCTCATATGCAAAAAATCCCCCTTCAAAACACTACACTCCCAATGATTAAAAACTTTTTGCAAATATTTAATGGCTACATCATTTGAGCTAGCATTATCAACCGTCACAGTCAAAACATTTTTTAAACCCCATTCAACCAAACACTTTTCAACCGCCCTCCCTATTAAGAGCCTCGAATGACCAGAAATTGAACAAAAATTAATAATTCTCTTATGCAAATTCCATTCATCATCTATGAAATGAGCAGTCAAACACATGTAAGATAAATTTTGACCTGAAGTCCATATGTCTGTTGTTAAACAAACTTTGGATGACATATTTCTAAATATATCTGATAACTTTCACCTTTCCTCAATAAACAAACTATAACAATCTCTTCTTACAGTTGAACGTGAAGGTACAACAAAATGAGGATTCATAACCTTGCAAAATTCACGAAAACCCTCTCGCTCGACAGTTGAAAAAGGCAATTCATCAACAATTAACATTTTGGCTAAAGCTTTCCTAATTAGTTCTTGACTAAACTCCCATAACTTCGGAATTGACATCTTTTGAATTGACCCATCATCACTGACATGGGTTCTAGACTCAAGATCAATTAGTTTTTGCTTTTTATCAATATTTGCTGGATACATCTTGCATGACCTAATGTGATTTTTCATAAGGGTAGTATCATTTTTAGTAGAACAACCAACTCTTTTATGGCAATATATGCATTCAGCCATATCAACAACATCACATTCGGTAAAATGAACCCACCAAACAGATCTTTTTTTATTTGCACGTGTTTGACAAGATTCACTTACAGCTGAGGGTTTAGTTTGTTTACCATATTTCTTCTGTTTTTGATTCCTTTGTTTAGCTTTCTTTGACACCACCTTATTTTCAGAGACTAGCTCACAATCAGAGTTGCTAGCGTTTGCTTCTGGAATGCTATTAAGCACATTTTCATTAGCCATCGAAAACTGAAAAATAAGACAAAAAGCATGTTGTTAAAAACATAATAGAAATCACTAATCAGTCTTGAATAATAAATAGAAATATGTTATGACATACCAAAGTAAATATCGTGTGACTAACTGACTACGGCTACTAAGAAGATTATAGTTATTTGAACCCACGTGACAATGCTCTGCAATAGAAAGTAGTAAACAAAAAATGAAGATTATATAAAGCCATAAACACATATATGCAACAATTGTTCTTGTACAGTCAGAATGTCACATAACAGACAATAGTACCTTCGCCAGCAACGATAAAAGAATGTCACATAACAGTAACAAGACAACTTATTTCTTTATACCCTCAACATATGTACCCTATGAAGGAATAGTTTGCATGATCATACAGTCACATAAACATGTTTATATACAAAGCTAGGCCCACTAAATGAGATGGAATGATGTTTAAAACAATTCAATGTCAAATACCAAATTGTTACGTTCTACAAGATTAAGCAAAACTATTTTTAGGTTATGGGTTACCTGAACATATGACAAAAGAATTAAGATTAGTACTTAACCCCTGCCCCAAAAGCATTCTAAAGATGCTGACTGTATGATACATTGATGCTGAGTGAATGAACTATGAATTATATTCTTGATGCTGAGTGAATGAACTATGAATTATAACATTGATGCTGAGACAATTAAATCCGATCTTCAAGCGATCTTTAAAACTTGAAATCAAACTTCAAGAGAGTGCACAAATTACCTGTGCATCTTCCGATCTTCGCGAACTTCAAGCGAGTGCACAAAGCCACAAACTTCAAGCGGTGGTGGGCCGGTGGCTGGTGTTTGCGGCGGCTGCCGGTGAGGCGGTGAGTGGTGAGTGACTGAGTGCTCGACTTGAAGGAAAGGAGATGTTAGGGTTTTTTTTGACAAAATAAACCCCGGAAGGAAAGTAAAGCAAGCATATTAGAGTATTAATTTAAAAAAAAAATTAAAAACACATTTTTTTCTGATAATCGGATATCCGAATATCCGAAACTTTTAGGAACTGATATCCGAATTTTCGGATATCCGAAATTCGGGTATCCGAATTTTCGGGTAATTCGGGTTCGGAATATCGGGTTTTCGGATCGGATTTTCGGATATGGATATTTTTGAACACCCCTAGTGGTGGGTGATGGTATTTCATTCTTTACAGACTTTAAAAGACGTTAAAAGTGGTTGTATAAAGTCTGCACCATGCAGACCTTGTGTAAACATTTTTTAATAAAAAATCTTGCAAAAAACAAACACTTTACAAGTCCCCTTAGATCATTCACTATCCTATTTCTTATTTTCGTTTTTATAATTTTTTTTAAAAGTTTTTTTATTTAAATAATATTTTTATACATTTATTATATATTTTCTCTTTTTATGGTTAACAGTATTTTTTAAATTTATATGTAAACAGTAACATTTTCTCTTCGCTTCACTCACAACCATTTATAATCGTTTCATATAATATAAAGATTATACTCATAAACTATAGGGAACCGGATGTAATGCTCTTATCGTCTACTTTATAGGGTCAATCGTATGAATTTCACGTGAACGAACAACATGCATTACCATACCAATATGTTGCGATGTGACATAATTGTGGTGTAAAACGCGGAGTATGTTAGGCGAGTGACGTAAGTTTTTGTTTTAGACTTATAAAGAATAAAGAAAATAGATGAAAATATGTTACCAGGTTAAAATTTAAAAATAATTCTTAACTTTTTCAAGAAAAAATAAGAAAGATGAAGCATGTTATATGTGGCCTTGAATACGGACCAATTGTTATTTTAGTAATTTTGATATCTGAAAATGTATAGTAATAATTTTATATTCATTGGATGAAATTAAAGTATGTTATCGATTGACCATTTAGATTTGTGTGAAATTATTTCACAAGTACATTCTTTTGTAAAATTAAGAGCTAAGTATGTTCTTTTGTAACATTAAGAGTTTAAAGAGGGTTGTGATTGGTTCTAACGATGGAGGCGGTGCAACCGTTGTGGTGTGGTGTGGTAGGCGTAAATGTGGGTGTGGCATCGGTGCCCTCTCCACCCTAAGATCATAGGTGTGGTGTCTTCAAGGGTGGGGAACATGGCTTGGGATGGGAATACAAGTAACACCAAAATTCTAAAAACCCGATAAAAATTCACCGAGCACCATGGAGATTTATTTTGTTATTGTAACGGTTACCAAAGGGGGAATCAAGGAAACAATGTAATTTGAGACATCATGCAAAACAGTAAAAAATCAGAGAAAATAGAAAATTCGACGTGACGTTGATACGTCACCTGGGAAAAACAGAACGACTGTCAGTGACAAAATAATAAGGTCATTTACAGTTACAGTGATAAAGTTTTTCCTTTTATATGTTAAAATTTTGGGTAACGTCTATCACTAATTAAGATAAATTGACAAAGGTTTAGAATTTAAAGTAGAATAGATAGATCTGTGAGTTATTGTAAACAAAGTGTTTAAAAATAATGTGATAATAGAACTTCAAAATTTTATACAGAAAGCGTAAATCACAAAATGATAATCTAAGTTTTAATACATCTTAAAAACACTCAAAATTACGAACACATACAAACACTTACGCACGTATAAGAAAACCGTCATATAAACACATACAAAATCTAAGACATATGTGTAAAATTAAAATCAATCATATCAATAAGGATGATTTTAGCCTACTACATGACTTGTGCTGTATAAAAGTATAAAACCAAAATATCTAAAACTTATCTATCTTTTACATGATTTTCTTCTCTAAGAAACATAAATAACATAAAACCAATAATCAAAAAGCAACAAAAAACATTGGTTATGGCTCACACCTCAATCTTCTCATCTACTTTCATTCATCTTCAACCTTCAACAACCCCCATCCCCAAAACCCCTTCATTCTCACTCAATAATCCCACAAAACCTTTCAATCTACAACGGAAAACCCTCCGATTGCCACGTGTCGCATCGATTCCGTACACTCCGATCAACGTCGATTACCTCGAATCGGAGTTCAGTGGTCATGGGGCATCGTTCACGACCCTCGGCGACAGCTGCGTTGTCACGATGCGATTGGAAAACGGCAGTGTGGCCACTCTCGTGCTGCCATGTGGACTGATTACGTCATACAAGGCGCCTATGTGGCATGGGGGATTGCTGGAGCTGCTGCATACGACGGTGGATGAGGCGGAGGAAGGCAGTGGTGCGGTGGTTCGTGGTGGCGTTTCGGTGGCGTTTAGATGTGATGGTGGTGGTGATGGTGGGGTGGTGTGGTCTCCGACGGTGTGGAGTCTTCGTAGTGTTGGTGGTAGTCCTGATGAGTCTATTCAGGTGAGTGCATTGGATGTTTGTACTGTACAATTGCTCAAGCTTTACCCCGATCCAATTTTAACCAATTGTACATAGCTAAATATGAATATCGAATACATTATAAGTGCCGAACAAATAAGCCGTTAAGATGTTTAAACTATTAATAGTTGATATATTGATTAACTATTCATAGACAATTTACTGATCAATTCAGATAAGACATCGTAACCATTCAGTATTAGATCTCGTAACCATTTAATATTAGTATAAGATCATTCAGAGGCAAATGTTTGATCATACATTTGCTCGCAAAACAAATAATTTAAACCATTAAGTGTTGAACTATTATCAGTAAGATGTTGATTCAAATGTTGTCAAACAACCTCTGAGTCATTCCATATGTGGTTGTAATGAACTTGTTAGAGGGCGAAAAAGTCTATACGCTATCTAAGTGATCTTATACTGGCGTTTAAGAGAGCGTAAAAGGTTACAAGGGTGTATACATGTGGTTATACAACCGTGTAGACATTTTTTAAAATTATAACAAATTAGTTAAATGAGCATAGGAGTAAGTTTAGTACCAAGACTGCATTTAGCCAACCTTAACGTTGAGGATAATACGTTAGACGACACGAAAATTTGAAGATTGTAGAAAATTATTTATTGTGGAAGGTTATTTATTTATTTATTGAACATTCATTTATCAAGGTTATACTGTCGGACACAATGTGTAAATCTTGATTGATGAATCGGGGCGGAAAATAGTTCTTGGACTAGTTGAAGCTGGTTGGATTGATTGGTTAGGTATAACTAATTCTATAATAGGTTTGGTTATCGGCCGTAGTATAAGTAACTAATTAATACAACATGGTAAAATTACTTGATTGGGCTTGAAAAGGTTCGGTCTTTTAACTGTCATAACTGTCATGTCTAAACCGAACTCATATTTTTGGGTTTTTACTTGTCATAAGAGGGTTCATAGAATGCATAAATCTTGTTTAACGAATCGGGCTGGAAAGTTCTAGAACTTGTTAAAACGGATTGGATTGATCCATTAGGTTTAATAGTTCTATAATGGGTGTGGTCACTATGTTGTAATTAATTAATAACTAATTATATGATTTTAAAATACTTGGTACTAAAAGGAAAAACTTTGGACTGGCCCAAAAGGTTAAATCTTTAACTAACTGTCATGGCCTGGTGTAGTTTAGAGAGCGTGGGCGTTTGTCGTGGGCAATTGTATTTATCCCTTTATAAACTTTTGAAATTATATATTCCCACATAACATGTTTGAAAAGTATTATACTTTATGTATTGAAACTTGTGTTTTGAGAATATATGTAATTTTTTTGATAGAGGGAGGGATATATATAATTATCGCAAAAAAAAAAAAAAAACCTGTCATGGCTAAGGGCCAAAGTTTTAGACAGGGTTCGAACCTGAATTTATACAAAGGCCCAAATTGGATGTGTTTTGGACGAACTTTAAATAGTTTAACCCGTTTTATTTTTAACAAATTAAATTTTTATTTATTTCTCTCTTTTAACAATTAAATATAATTTAAATCGCCTTATTTTTATTCTAGGTAGAATTGATTAGCACAAATTCAGAAGCCAAAATTGAGTTCAAACACACTGTGACTCTACAACAAGATGCCATAAGCTCAGAGATTGTGATCACCAACTTGAGATCATCATCACTCCAAGTAACGGGCTCGGTCATTGGTCACTTAGCCGTGAGCACCCCGGAAGCATCTTATGCAATCGGGCTTGTGAACTCTAATTACTTCGTTAAGCCGCCAATTTCCTCAAACTTCAGCATCATTCCTCCTGATTTTAACAAAAATGATTCGGATTGGGTTCAATCAGGGTTCAAACGACTTCTATCGGGATGGGGACTTGGAAGCCCAAAAGATAGTTTAAATGATGGAAGCGCAAAAAGCGCGCAAGAAGATGAAGAGATTGAAGGCGAAGAAGAGGATAACTACAAGCATTTAACTGAGAAAATGAGCATGATCTACACAAGTGCTCCTAGGAACTTCACCATCATGGACAGGGTACTTCTCTTAAAGCACAATGTTTTTTTAAATCTAAAATAGAAAGTACAACTCACAAAGCTATAGTGACGGAACCAGAACTTATTATAACTCTCATACTACCGTACAAAACCAATGGGTTAAGCTTATATATTTTTTAAAAAGACTTGGTTTTGTAACAAAAATCTGATGAATTCTAGTGAGCAGATCAATTGGTTCTCGCCCATGGTAAAAACAATCGGTTCAATACTAATAAAGAACTCATGTGCGTTGTGCCTTACAGGGTAAAAGGAACTCGGTGGTGGTGGGTAGAGAAGGCTTTAATGAACTGTACATGTTAAGCCCTGGCTCGAGCCATAAACCATATGGCAAGTACGCGTTTCTGGGCATCGGTCAAGCTGCATTGCTCAAACCCGTGACCATAGGTCCCGAATCTGAATGGAGAGGGGTGCAGCACTTGCACAACCCAAATCTTTAAGTATGTGTACATTATGTTACATGTTATGTATAAAGTATTATGTGAACATCTGATAATAACAGTCACTTGGTTTAGACCACTGTTGACAAATGTTTTCAACCTCTCATTTTAGCTCCTAAAAGGTTCTGTACTTCTGTTTAGTTTTGAATGGGTAAATCATTTCATTCATCATGAAAGTTACTATTTATAGAAAAGCAATAATAATTCATCGTTTGCCTATTGTTTCGCTTGCTCGATAGCATCCCATTCTGGCCGCTAATTCACAAACTAAACGATAACCAGATTTCGAAGTTTTTCGCAAAAATGAAAACTTATCAAAGTAGGTGGTGAGGGAATGTCAGGTTCCCAACCATCTAAGAATGCGTTGAAGGGCACGGGTGGAAGTAGTGGGGTAGCATCCTCGGGTCAAAATATAAAATTTGCACGACGAACTTCAAGTGGGCGTTATGTCAACTTATCAAAAGACGTTGTTGATACATCCGGTGAGGCATCAGGGGATTACACGAATTACACGGTTCATATCCCGGCAACCCCTGACAATCAACCTGAGACATCAGTGGCTACAAAAGCCGAAGAACAATATGTTTCGAATTCACTTTTTACCGGAGGTTTCAATAGCGTGACTCGTGCACATCTCATGGATAAAGTGATCGATTCGGAGGTGACCCACCCGCAAATGACGGGATCCAAGGGTTCATCATGTGCTAAACCAGCTTGTGATGGCAAGGTTATGAAGGATGAGAGAGGTGTTGATATTGATCCTTGTGAATGCAGGTTCGTTAATGTTTTACAGGTCTCCTGATATAAATAATTTAATGACTCAGTGTTGTTTTTTTTGTTTTTGTTTTACAGGTTTAAGATTTGTAGAGATTGTTTTCTAGATGCGCAAAAAGAGACAGGGTTGTGTCCCGGATGCAAAGAAGCGTATAAAACGAACGATGGTGATGGGTCCATTGGTACATTGTCACTTCCGGGGCCTAACGGGAAACATACATCGTTAACGAAAAGGAACAAAAACGGGGAGACATCGGGTACATATGGTGTTGGAAACGCATACTGGCCACCTGATGATGGTGGTAACGGGAAGAGCGGAGGTGGTGGTCTAGGAGATCCAAGTGATAGACCGTGGCGGCCACTCACTCGGAGACTACCGATTCCAACAAATATCATCAGTCCATACAGATTATTGATAGTGGTTCGTTTCGTTTTGTTGTGTTTCTTTTTGACATGGCGAGTTACGCACGTGAATGATGATGCAGTGTGGTTATGGTTCATGTCAATTACATGCGAGTTATGGTTTGCGTTTTCTTGGATCCTTGATCAGATCCCAAAACTTTGCCCGATAAATCGGTCTGTTGACCTCCAGCTTCTTCGTGATAAGTTTGAAACTCCAGATAAAATCAAAAACCCGGAGAGTCGTTCTGACCTCCCTGGTGTTGATTTCTTTGTATCGACCGCTGATCCGGAGAAAGAGCCACCGTTGGTCACTGCCAACACCATCCTCTCTATCCTGGCCGTCGAGTACCCTGTCGAGAAGCTCGCTTGCTACATATCAGATGATGGTGGTGCACTATTGACATTTGAGGCAATGGCAGAGGCTTGTAGCTTAGCTGATTTATGGGTTCCGTTTTGTCGCAAACACGACATAGAACCACGGAATCCCGATACTTATTTTTCATTGAAAGGTGATCCAACCAAGAACAAAAAACGAACCGATTTTGTTAAAGATCGAAGGAGGATGAAACGGGAGTATGACGAGTTCAAAGTGAGGATTAATAATTTGCCCGATACAATAAGAAGAAGATCGGACGCTTTTAACGCGAGGGAGGAGATGAAGGTGATGAAGACCATACGTGACAGTGGTATTGCCCCGACCGAGCCAATAAAGGTCAAACGGGCTACATGGATGGCCGATGGTACTCACTGGCCCGGTACATGGGCTAACCCTATCCCAGATCATGCCAAAGGCAACCACGCGGGTATATTACAAGTGATGTTAAAGCCTCCATCTCCTCACCCGTTACATGGGTCAGAAGAAGGTCTTGTCGACTATTCGGATGTTGACATAAGATTACCAATGTTTGTATACATGTCACGAGAGAAACGCCCCGGCTATGACCATAACAAGAAAGCGGGGGCAATGAACGCACTTGTACGTTCCTCCGCGATCTTGTCAAACGGGCCGTTTATCTTGAACTTAGACTGCGATCATTATGTATACAATTGCATGGCAGTTCGAGAAGGGATTTGCTTCATGATGGACGGCGGTGGTGAAGACATTTGCTACATTCAATTCCCTCAACGGTTTGAAGGAATCGATCCTTCAGACCGTTACGCCAATCATAACACAGTCTTCTTTGATGGAAACATGCGTGCACTTGACGGGATACAAGGCCCTTTTTACGTGGGAACTGGATGCATGTTTAGACGTTTCGCATTGTATGGATTCGATCCACCGAATCTGCATTTGCTAGCACCCGAAAGAAAGGGTGGTGACCGAATAGAACCAGCTGCCGAGACACAAGCATTGAAGGCGACTGATTTTGATCCAGACCTTGATGTCAATGTCCTACCAAGACGGTTTGGAAACTCGATACTCTTATCGAATTCCATACCTGTAGCCGAGTTCGAAGGACGCCCACTAGCCGACCATCCAGCAGTGAAGTATGGTCGGCCTCCGGGCATCCTCCGCAACGGTCGTGAACCTCTTGATGCCACGACGGTTGCCGAAGGCGTATCAGTAATCTCTTGCTGGTACGAGGACAAAACGGAGTGGGGCGATCGCGTGGGTTGGATCTACGGATCAGTAACCGAAGACGTAGTTACTGGGTACCGAATGCACAACCGCGGATGGCGATCGATCTACTGCCTCACCAAACGAGACGCCTTCCGCGGCTCCGCACCGATCAACCTCACCGACAGACTCCACCAAGTCCTCCGATGGGCCACCGGCTCAGTCGAAATCTTCTTCTCACGAAACAACGCTTTTCTAGCATCAAAACGCCTCAAATGGCTACAACGATTAGCGTACCTCAACGTCGGCCTCTACCCCTTCACATCTCTCTTCCTCATCGTCTACTGCTTCCTACCAGCACTCTCACTTCTCTCCGGTCACTTCATCGTCAAAAACGTCAACGTCACTTTCCTCGTGTACCTCTTACTGATGACGTTATGCCTGATCGGACTAGCGGTGTTGGAAGTCCGGTGGTCGGAAGTTTCGCTAGAAGACTGGTGGCGAAACGAACAGTTTTGGCTCATCTCCGGCACGAGTTCGCATCTAGCTGCCGTCGTTCAAGGACTTTTGAAGGTAATGCTGCATTCAACTCAAATCTAAACAAAATAAAACAAAAATTCAACTGTTTCATCATCATTGATTGGGGATTTTGTAACAGGTGATTGCTGGAATCGAGATCTCGTTTACCTTGACGTCAAAAGCGGTTGAAGATAGCGACGATGCATACGCAGAACTGTACCTAGTGAAATGGACGTCGTTGATGATACCTCCGATCGTAATCGCGATGATCAACGTTCTAGCGATGGTGGTGGCGTTTTCGAGGACGATTGGAAGTGTAACGCCTCAATGGGGGAAGTTCATGGGCGGTGCGTTTTTTAGTTTTTGGGTGTTGGCGCATTTGTACCCGTTTTTCAAAGGGTTGATGGGGAGAAGAAGGAAGACGCCGACGATAGTGTTTGTGTGGTCGGGGTTGATTGCGATTACGCTCTCGTTGTTGTGGGTTGCGGTTAACCCGAACTCGGGTTCGGTGGATGCGGGTGCCGGAGAGTCTAATTTCAAGTTTCCGTGAACGAATAAGGTGTTTGTTTGTGATGTTACGGATGGCCTGTTGCCACTGACTTCCCATCGGTTGAGCCTTTGAAAGCTTTGTGTTTACTATTTTTTTCGTTTTTATTTTGGTTTTGTAGTATTCGTGTATTTTAGTTAGGAGTTGGAATATAATAGAATGAATTAATTTTGAATTTTATTGGGGAAGTTAATGTTTTGGTAATTTTTTAAAAGGGTTAGACAATAGAAAGTGAAACTATTGTCCTACATTAGTTGTTCATATGAGAGATTTATAGTTCAAATTGTCTCTCTCTCACCTCTTATTTGAATAAGAGCAATCGATTCACGCCAACATCTGAAGAACAATTATTGGGAGCAATTGAGATTTGCAGCAATGATTTGATTAAATCCAACACTTACGACAATATTCAATAGCAAGGGCAACAGATGAATTACAAGAAATTACGGCGTTTCAACGTTTTTAAAGACTTAAAAGCGAAAATGAAATTTGAGGCATTTTAAAACTTCATTTTTAAAAACTTTTATGTTTTCAAACATAAGCACTAGTTGATTCATGATTCTATATCAGTTTATTCAAAGCAAATCATAGTTAATTCAGTGATTTATATTTAATAAACTATAACAAGTAAAAAGCTAAAACAAATAAACAATTAGCAATTTGCAAATCAAATAAAAAGAAGCATATACAAAACTAAAATAAATGTAGAACAATTAGTAATTAACAACTTGTCCTTAGAACAAAGAATTAAAGAAGAACAATTAGTAATACATTAAGTAATTTACCTTATTTTGGAGATAATCAATCAATCAAAGAACCATTCAATTTAGTACCTAATTGTGAGTTCGTTACTCCACTAGATGCCCGGATGAAATTGAAGTTTAAAGGCTTCTTAATTGCAGCGAAATCAAAGAAGCAACTCGTGATTCCATCGTATGAAATTAGAGAAGCAAACGAAGGTTAGGGGGGTTCTTATTCGTGACTCTAGTGAAGAAATCAAAGTTCTAAGTGGTCGGGTTCGCTTGGGGCAAACAAAATCATAGTAAATCGAAGGTGTGTGGTTGTTCATCTTAACCTTCTGGCTTTGTTCATCTTTTCGTTTCAACTCCCCCTGTCCCAACCCCAGATAGCATGCGTTGAAGATCTACGACCTACCGACCTAGGTTCCCTTTTTTCTTTCTTTTATTTTCTTTATTAATTTAGTTTTATTTGAGCTTAGACTGAAAATAAATTATACAATAAAATATATTATTGATGGCCTAGGCTTAAAGCCCTAGCTTAATTTTTTAAGTTGTTGGCCGCCCTTGCAAGAAATCATAGTCGATAATTCGAATTATAATATATAGCAACATCAACTGAGGTTTGGAATCAATTCAAGAAGGTTCTATATCAATGAAGTAATTCACAATTTAACGTATCAAGGTAGCGAATAACAATATTAGAGATTTACTAACAACAACACCAAATCAAGAAAATGGAATTTGCTATGGAGCAAGAAGGTATCGTCAAAGAATATGAAAATGATAAAAGAACGATTTGATTTATTTTGGATTTTGTAAGGACGCTAATGAAAATAATGCTTTAGTTCAAGATATGATAAATGAATTTAAAATGGATGATCAACCAACAAATATAGGGTTTTATTTGTAATTGTTGAATACTGTAGGGGTTATTCGTAAACACGTTAATGTCGTGTCCTTGAGCATAACAAGGTATCAATACAAGGGGATCGATAGTTTGAGATAATTCTATACTTTGGAAATTTTATCCTTTTTAGAATCAAACATAAGTTCATAACATACTTCTACACAAACAAAGTGTTCTAGTGTTTTTTGAGAGGGAAAAAACTTAGAGATCACACTTCTTATGAGACAAAATATGATTTCATGTATCAGATAATAATTTTCATTTAAAAACATCACTAATGGAAATTCACTCACATACACTCTTCTCTTCCGGGTTGTCAAGTTGGCACAATCACACCCCTCTCAACTTCCACTAATACCGAAAATTTTTATCTCTATTCATTCCTCTTTTTATATCAAGCGTCATCTGCTATCATGTTAGACTAAGTTTGCAAAATATTATATGTAAAAATATATAATACATATACGTAGTGGTTACTAAAAGTTTTAAAATAATAGAAAAATTAACGTGTATAATGCATAAAGAGTTAATTACAAAATGGTCCCCGTGGTACGTAATTTTTCAAGTTTAGTTTAATAAGTGTTATTTATTACAAGTTAACCCAATAAGTATGTCAACTTATAACAAAATCACCCCTTAGTTGAATGAAATTTAATTTTTCCGTTAAATAGGTGCGAAATAATCGTTATACCCTTTGCTAAAAGACAAATAATATAAATCACTTCATGGAACTACATTCCACCACCACCACCACCACAACTACCCAATACCACCACCACAACCCACCATCGCTAACACATTCCACCACATATCAAGTAACAGGCTCCATCGAAACCCCAGGTACTTCCTTATTTTTGTTCCCCAAAATCACATATATCTCTCTTTATCCAACGATTGATCAAACTTCATTCCCTTGGATAATCAGGTTACTGACCTCCATCTCCAGCTAACAATCGTTGTCGTCGCCACCTCATCTTCATAGCTTCTCACGCCAATAACCTCCATCACTCCACCGAGCATTCACATAAATATTGATCAGTTATGTAGGATGGGGTGGTTCAAAACGAGTGTAATGGTGTGGTGATTCAAGTGGATGCAATGACGGACTAGATGGCTAGAAAACACTCAAGTGGTCAAGTGGGATTATGGTCGTCGGTTTTGGTTGGGTGGTGAACAAAGTAGGGAAGAAGACAATGTGGATGGATTCAACAAATTTGTTAGATTAGTTTTTTTATGTTAATCAAGATGTATTTGTTATTTTAGTAAATTTTTATAGAAAAATTAACGCTCATCCATATTGATGGCCATTTTGTTATAGTTATCATACCTAAGGCTTGTTTGACCAATTTTAATAATCATTAAAATACTACATCTTTATATGTAATTAACTCTACATAAAATCTGTACATGATGGGGAAAAAAGCAACAACAAAAAATATAGATAAAATACAAGATCATTCAAAACAATGTTATACTATATATAAGAATCCTTATATGTAATTAGCTCTACATAAAATTTGTATATGATGGAGAAAAAAACAACAACAAAAAATTAGATAAAATACAAGATCATTCAAAACAATGATGTGACTATGTGTAAGTCAATAAATTGAACATAATCAAGCATAGTGACTTAAGCAGTGACGAAGATTCATCACACCAATGCGGTCACCACAGTCGCCGTTACACATATTAATACCCACATCTCCGGCGTAAACTCACCACCACAAGCAACACCATCATCATGGCCACCGAAACAACCACCGTATCACCACCACAAACCACCCAATCGCCGCCCCTCCTCCACCGTGTCGCCATCGTCACCGGCGGCTCCCGCGGCATCGGAAAAGCCATCGCCCTCCACCTCGCATCCCTCGGCGCAAAGCTCGTAATCAACTACAACACCAACTCAACCCAAGCAGATCTCGTCGTATCAGAGATCAATTCCAAATACCCATCTCAACAATCCGCAATTTCGATCAAAGCCGATGTTTCAGATCAAAATCAAGTGAAGTACCTCTTCGATTCCGCCCAATCCGCCTTCGATTCACCGGTGTACATCGTCGTAAACGCCGCCGGAGTCATCGACTCCACCTACAGCACAATCGACACCTCCTCCACCGACGAATTCGATAGGATTTTCGCGGTGAACACAAGAGGGGCTTATTTATGCTGCAAAGAGGCGGCTAATCGGCTGAAGAAAGGGGGCGGAGGGAGGATCATTTGCATAACGACGTCGTTGGTGGCGGCTTTGAAGCCGGGGTATGGGGCTTATACGGCGTCTAAGGCGGCTGTTGAAGCTATGGTGAAAATTATGGCGAAGGAGTTGAAGGGGTCAAAGATTACGGCGAACTGTGTGGCTCCGGGGCCGATTGCGACGGAGTTGTTCTTTGAAGGGAAGACGGAGGAGATGGTGAAAAAGTCGGTGGAGCAAATTCCGATGGGTCGGCTGGGGCTGCCGGAGGATGTGGCTCCGGTGGTGGGGTTTTTGGCTAGTGACGCCGGTGAGTGGGTTAATGGTCAGGTGGTTCGTGTTAATGGTGG
The DNA here is from genome assembly GCA_018326385.1 of Flaveria bidentis. Lineage (NCBI taxonomy): Eukaryota > Viridiplantae > Streptophyta > Magnoliopsida > Asterales > Asteraceae > Flaveria > Flaveria bidentis. The sequence goes on along the minus strand of BJCM01167096.1, from coordinate 5,446 downwards.
GTTCGTGTGAGTTGTGATGGTTGGGTCATGGGTGAGATGATAAAACTATAAAAGAGTGTTTTTGTTTTCAACTTTTTATCTATTAGAAAGTTTTACATTGTTGAAGTCGAGTTTTTGTTTTTAAGTGTTGTTCTTTTTGTTAAAACTGTTGTTATCGTGTTTAGCCGTAGGGGTGCATGACGCGGGTGAATATTGATTGCGTTGTGCAAGGTGTGTGTTTGTGGCAAATGGTTACGTGGCGTTATTCGATTTCTTATAGATATTCATTATGGATTGTCTAATGAACTTGGGTTTGTCTTCTTAAGATTTAAAATAACTAGTAAGCTTGGTTGTCACCTTCTTACTAGTAGCAGCTGAACAAATTTCTTTTTCGTTATTTCATTTCTCAGCTACGACCCTTTCATGCCCGGTAAACAATTGATCTTCAAATGTATTATCTGCTTTTCTAGGAGTTTTTTTTACAATGTTGATGCTAATCAGCTAATGCAAGCTTCATGTTTTGAGGTTTTCAAACTCTAGAAAATCAAATTTTTGGGTGATGTTTGTATCCATTAATCAATAGTAGAATCAAATAAGGAGAACCTACAATACTCATCGATGATATTATTCATTTACTAGGTTGTTACGCCCAAAATTATTACAAACTATGAAATTTTTATGCAAGAAGTTGAAAACCAAACATTAGATTAGTTGATATATATTTAAAAAAACATTTTTGGAGGACATTGATCCTTTTGATAGGTAAACCAAAGGAACTTTTAAAAAAATAATAAATTTCGTTCCTTTTAGCGCATATTTGATTGTTTCTTGTCATTGTCCACTCCTTATATTTGATCATTATACATAGTTTGCTCATGATGTGCTTCTTCTTCTTGTATGCTATCTATCTAATCATTTTGTGCTTTTCTTATTGAGTGCTTTAGCTTATTGTGTGCTTTGAAGCCGAGAGTCTCATAAATGTATAAAACATAGCTTACACTAAAACTTGAAAGTAGATACTAAAGGTAATTAGTTTAAGTCTTACTATAAGTAAAATGTTTAGAATTGAGCTAAAGGGTTTTCGAAGCAATGAATTTCATCCTGAGTGGGTTGGGGGTGTGGTCTCGACTAAAAAACAAATAGGCTGGCTCGATTTAAATAACACGTATCATACGAAATAGGATCGCATATTTGCGATAAAAAAAAGTAAATTTCATTTTTGGTCCCTGAGGTTAGATATATTTAACCCTTTCAGTCCAAAAATGAATCTTTGGAAATATCAAGGCCCGACGTTTGCATTTTGTAACGATTTTGTTCCCTGAGGCTAACTCAGTTAATTTTTTTAGGTTAAGTGTAAGAGTATTTTGATCATTTTACACATAAAGGACTATTTATAGGGGCGGCGATGTGGCGATGTTTGATGGGGACTGTTTCGAGGAGTTTGTCGAAGGAGATTGTGGCTTTGATTGTAGGGAATTTGGTGGTGATGGGTCTAGGGTTTAGGGGTTGTGGGGTTAGGGAGAAGAGTGAAAATCAAAGGAGAAAGGAGGTCTATCAGTCTATGTCGGTTACTTTCATGGGGTAAGGGGACTTAGTTTAATAGTCTAGTGGTGGCGCTGGTGATGGTGGAGGTGGCACAGGCGTGGCTCAGGCGGTGGTGAAGGTGCAAGCGGTGGCGCAGGCGATGGTCGGGCTCAGGTGCAGGCGATGGCGGTGATGCTACGGTGGAGGTGGCGCAAGCGGTGAAGGTGGCGCAGGCGGTGGTGGTGGGTTAGATTATATTCAAGGTTTCTTTTTTTTTGTTGTTTTAAAAAGTTCCAACAATTATCCTAATCTAATATAATTTACATAACTAGTCCTTCAAATTTAAAATGACCAGAATACACTCATACTTAACTGTAAAAACTAACTGAGTTAATGACAGGAATCAAAATCATTACAAAAATAAAATCACAAAACATGATATAATCAAAGATTTTTTTTGAATTGAAATGATTAAAATGGTTAAACGTTAGTAACTAAAACCGAAATTTACTAAAAAGAATGTTAGCCGGCTTAACGGTAGAAAAAAGTCAAAAGCATAAATCAAAACTTGCTGACGTGGACATCCACATATATCTCTCTAACACATAACATTCCAATAATCAATCATATGGCCGACGGAATCCCCCACTCTCAGCCCCTCCAACTTCACGACCGTGTAGCCGTCGTCACCGGCGGCTCCCGTGGCATCGGAAAAGCCATCGCCCTTCACCTCGCATCCCTCGGCGCAAAAGTAATAATCAATTACAACACCAATTCCACTCAAGCCGACCAAATCGTCTCCCAAATCAATTCACAATTCCAATCGGAATCAGAATCTCCACGAGCTATTTCAGTCAAAGCCGACGTTTCTGACCCAAATCAAGTCAAATCTCTCTTCGACGCCGCCGAATCCGCCTTCAATTCCCCACTATCCATCGTCGTCAACTCCGCCGGAATCCTTGACTCCACGTACCCAACAATCCCCAATTCATCCCTCGAAGAGTTCGATAGAATCTTCGCTGTTAACACCAGAGGGGCTTTTTTATGCTGTAAAGAGGCGGCTAATCGGCTGACGCACGGCGGCGGGGGGAGGATTATATGTCTAACGACGTCGTTAGTGGCGGTTTTGAAGCCGGGGTTTGGGGCTTATACGGCGTCGAAGGCGGCTGTTGAAGCTATGGTGAAGATTCTGGCGAAGGAGTTGAAGGGGACGAGGATCACGGTGAACTGTGTGGCTCCGGGCCCGATCGCCACCGATATGTATTTCGAAGGAAGGAGTGAGGAGATGGTGAAGAAGTCGATTGACGAGTGCCCGTTGGGTCGGCTGGGGGTGCCCGAGGATGTTGCGCCGTTGGTCGGGTTTTTGGCGAGTGACGCAGGAGAGTGGGTTAACGGTCAGGTTGTTCGGGCGACGGGTGGATATGTGTAGAGTGATGAAACTTGGTCATGTCTGGTTGGGTCGGGTGATATGTTTTGTAAGCTCATTTAGTTGTTTATGTTTTATACTTGTGTTAAGATAAGGAGATATTGTGTACATTATTTGATTTTGTGCCCATGATTTCATTGTTGATACGTTATGATATTTATTGTTGAGCTTCACCTATTATATGAATTGATTGTCTCTTTAGGCGTCATAAGTCACTCTAAATGAATTGTTAAAGTGGTTAACATGTTATAAGGTGATGACATGATCATCTAATAAAAGTATACGACTCTAAATGTGACATATAACAAAGTGATTTGATCTATACACTATATTTTTTCAATTGCTTGTTACTCTGTATTTATTTTTAGTCCTAGTGTTTCATGAAAAAAACATTTTTTATTTAGACTCATGGCATGTTTGAAATTTGTTTTTAGTCTTAGAGTTTCATGAAAAAAAAAATTTCATTAAGGCTCATGGCATGTCTGAAACTAAAAATGCAATACATACGTATGTGGGGGACAATTTTAACGTGACATAAAGATAATTAAATTTTGAATTGATATTTTTAATTTATTTAATTAAACAAGTTGTGTTTTCACTGAATAGTTTAACTCATTAACTAAGCAAGTCTTTAACTAAGCAAGTATTTTTCGAGTAGCATTAAAATTAAAAGTCAATATCTTTAAATGTAAAATAAAAATTAAATTTATATGTTTGATTTGTCAAAGCGTTTATTACTAGTTAACTGGTTTACACCCCAACTTGTTTATAATCCGTTTGCAATTTGACTACAAACTAGTTGCAACCCCTCAAGCTATTTAGGAACTGTTTGGTAACTTTTAAATGAATAAGTATTGAATTAATAAGAGGTCTGAACCAATAAGTGCTGAATCAGATTAAGTCTGTTTGATTAGATATCTGAATGACTGTATAGAATGACTATTTATCCATTTGAATTACTTTTTGATAAATATAATTTATCTGTTTGGTTATTACTCCTAATAATAAATAATTATTAAAGAAATAAAATAAAAATCATATTAGAAAATCCAAATTACACATCATTCTTCTTGAAAACATACCAAATCCAAATAGAAATTAATAATTTGCATACAAATTTGGTTTTTAAGCATTTTATATTAGTTGAGTTGCTATCTCATTACGTAAAATAGTCATATGCTCAATGCCTTACGAGCCCCATTCCATGTCATGAACAAACTGGCCATCGTTTTGCTCCTCTTGTATTTCTCCAAAAAAAGTATTCTTGTTGTATGCCATAAATAACTGGTCATGAATATTCCATTTTCTTATAAAGTTATGGATAACAAAACACTCAATCACTATGTCTTTTTGTATTGGAAATGAAAAGGGGGCCATTTGTTTTAGGATTGGGAATCTTGCCTTCAAAACACCATATGCGCGCTCAATTACATTTCTGAGTTGTGCGTGAGCATTATTGAATTTTTCTTCCTTAGTCAACGCACGTTGTCGTCGAAAATCGGCTAACCAATATCTCGTATCACGGTAGGGAGTCATAAACCCACGAGTGTTGGTGTATGCAGCATCGCAAAGATAATATTTGTCTGTAAACGTTAGTATCAATACTATTACATAAAATACTAGATAAACAAATACATCAAAGTTAAGGAACGAATTAAACCCTGGTGGGAGGAAATAAAAGCCGGAAGTTGGATTAAATGCAACTTCTTTCAAAACACGTGAATCATGTGCAATACCCTCCCATCCGGCCTATACGAACGTGAATAACATATCAAAATTATAGATTCCCAAGACATTTTGAAAGCATTCACCCTTTCCTCTTCCCCTATAATGAGTCTGCAGATCAGTAGGTATGACTGCATGTACAAGAGTTCCATCTAATGCACTTATTGCTCCAGGAAATATTTGTTTTAGCCTTCTATGTTTTTCTGAAGCATTCGCAATTGGATTAGAAGATGTAGGAACTATAACTTCTCATGCGAAATTCATCATTGCAATTAAGACCCCATGAAAACATCTATGAATTGATTCCGTTGAGTGTTGAAACCTTCGCTTTACCATTCGAAATTGCTCATTATGTCCTATGACAATAAAAAACATAGCCATCTTTTCTTCAAAGGTTATGGACCTACTACTTTGCAACCAATTTCTTTGCTTAAAATGATTGCACAATAGTACATATGCATCATGTGACATACACATCATCTAATGACGTTGTGTAGATGTGCCATGCAACAATTCTTGTGTGTACTCATGACCGGTTAGTGCCGAATTCAGATCTCTTATTCTTTCATGACCGGTCAATGCAGAGGCTAATTGTAGCCAATGCCAACAAAGCAATACGAAAAGCATAATATCCTCATCCGAGTCCATAGGCTACCTGTCATCCAAAAGTATCAAAACAATAGAATCCAAAATAACATTGCAACAAGTCACATACAAACATAGCTTAGAATTCAAATAACATTGCAAAAAGACACATACAAACATAGCTTAGAATTCAAATAACATTCAAAA
>BJCM01167091.1:0-32579 GCA_018326385.1 Flaveria bidentis | reverse complement strand
TCAAAACCGAGAGTGTTTCTGCTCTCTTCCTTTCTCTCTCTAAAATGACCGAAGATTGTGTGTAGAAAATGTGATGGGCAGCCATGCCACCTTTATCACCAACTTTTCAAAGATTTTGTTCTTTTGGACACTTTTAGTCCCTCTACTTGGGTTTTATTGCTTTTCTTTCTTTTATTCTTCATTTCTTGTCTTTATTTTAAAAAAATAACCAGGTTTTACAAATAAGATATCATTTACTGGTCATAGAATACACTTTTTGAGAAGAAATAAATGGAGATAAAGCTTGTTTAATATAAGAAAGGAGTTAAAAAAACATCCAAAAGCATTAACTAATTCTAAAATAATAGAACAACTTAATCGTCATCCCGATTGTGTTCTGGGTAAACATCCCTACCATTGTGTGTTTAAAGAAAATGTGAGGAGTCAAAGTCAAATTAACTAGAAAAGAGTATATTCTTTGTGTTGGATTATTGGTCACCTCTCGATTTAAAAAAATCTTGATGTTATGCACATCGACAAAAATATATGTGTTATCTTGTTAGGTACCTTGTTGATGAATGAAAAATCAAAAGACATACACAAAGCAAAAGAAGACTTCAAAATTTTGGGGTTCGATCGGATTTTTGGTTACATATGAAAAACAACAAGGTTCATATATCCACAAGCTTCTTACTCTTTAAAACCTAATGATCGATCTAATTTTTTTCAGTTTATTAAATGAGTGAGACTATTTGATAGTATTGGATCAAACTTTAAAAATAACCTGATGAAACTTAAAAAAATGAGTTATGCAATGTTTATTACCAATCGGGATCGAGCACATTTACATGATAATGTTTCAACAATAATTATTAAACTTTTCATGTTATTTAAAAATATATGTTCACAATTAGTAGATATGGATTACATATATAAAACATAAAAAGAAGTGGTTAATATTTTATGCGATTTGGAACTAATATATCCTTTAGTATTTTTTGATATAATGATTCATCTAATTTTGCACTTACCTAAGAAGCTATTTTTGGTGGACCTGTATATGAGATGGATGTATCTTTTTGAAAGATATATGAAAAAAGTTGAATGCATATGTTTGAAACAAAGCCAAGCCTGAAGACAAAGGGTTATATTGCATAAGAAGCATTGGCATTTTGCTATATTTATCTAGAGGATTTACAAACCAAATTTAACTGTCCTGGTAGAAATGAAGATGTTGGTGTTCTAAAAAGGAAAATCAATATGTTTTTATCTAGTGTCGGACAATATCTAAGAAGAGAGTAATTTCATGATGCGTGTGAAAGGTATATATATAATTTGATAAAGGTTTTCCGTACAAATTCAATTTTGATTTGTTATTACTTATACCAATATACACACACAAAAAACAATTTGTCGTGTGGTAATATAATATTTGTAAGAACATATTATCAATCAGTGAACACACCAAGCTACTCAAGAACCCTTGTAGTGACAATAGGGATGAGAAAAAAAATAAGTTGCATAATGTAATTGAACTTTTCAGTTTTTTAAAACAATAATTTAAAGTAAAATTAAAAGTAAATTTTGAGAATTTGGGGAAAAAAGAGAAAATTAAGGCTATCATCATAATGTGGATTCCACTTATGTATCTGTGATGGATTACGTGATGTGATTAAAGATATAGGATAAAATAGTTATGTTAATGTTTATAAATTTGAGCCAACGTAAAGTTATTGTAAACCAGCTCCATCGTAACAAGGAAAATTGCATCGAGTCACTTACAACACAACCATCAAACCCCTAGTGATGTAGGTAATAAATATGAACCCAAGGAAATTCAATTTGGATTCCTAAGAGAGAATGTTACGTTCTATTCTATGAATGAATCAATCAAGAAAGAAAACAAGTTCAAATCTATGATCTCTCTTTATGGATAACCAATTCATTTTCAAATATCTCTCTATTCACTTTCGACGATAGGGTAAGAGCCGCTTCTTTCTTGCGCCCCTCATCTTCAAGCTATCAGCATGAAAGTTCCATTTCAGGGAAGGACGATGTACCGCTATTTATCCAGAATGAGCTATACTATACTCATAGGGAGAGCTGCTCGGCGGTTCCTCACTCTAGAAGGCTAAAAAGGAGATTGCTTCTACCACTATCTTGTCATAATTCAGGCCAAAAACTTGACTTTACTAACCAAGCGAGAAAAGCCCTTTCTATCTTCTTAGTCAAGCGCGCTCCTAAGGGGAAAGCCGCATACCCACTTTTCCCCCTCCTCCTTCCTCCGTTATTTTAGCCTTGAAAGCCTATTCCGATGGCGAGCAGTTACGATGGCTCCTTCCTAAATAAGTTAAGTTATCTAAAAGTCAGTCTTTCTTTTTATTTTCCGCTCGTCCCTCTCTCATGAAAGATTTTCTCTCCTCTCCTCGTTTCACCATTAGGGAAAATCCACTTTATCCATTTCAATCTCTGTCATCGAAGGAAAAAGGGCTAGCATCATTTCTCCCCCCAACACCGTCCCTTGGAAAGAAAAAGGTAGCACCGAAGAAAGAAAAGAGCGAGATGGTGGTGACATGGAACCCTCGAATATGTTCGAAGATCTCGAAATGATCTTCCACGAACGAAGCGTCTCTAATTGCTTCACTTCGCTCCGCTTCGTTCGTACCTTCGAAGAAGAAACGAAATGTTCCAAATGTTCCTGGAAATTATTGCTCCCAGTGGACCATTTGTATCTATATGCATCAGGATCCCGATTCATGGATCTCTCGGTTAGAGAAAAAAAGAAGAGGATCGAACCATCTCTTCTGACTCTTTTTCAAATTCGATAAATGTTGGTTCTTTAGTAGAGTTTGGCTTTCCTAAAATCTTCCTCAAATGTTGCAAATGAGCTCCAATTTGTATTCTTCCTCAAATGTTGCAAATGAGCTCCACTTTATAGGGTATTTGGAGAGTCTGAGCACGTCCGGTGTTAATACAATGCTTATGAAAGTTGGTCGGGTCGTACATGTAGTTTTGGTTGAGCACGACCCCGTGTCTAATGGAGCACGACCCCGTGCTTAAGGTGGGGTAAGCCCTCGTCCTTCATAGAGCAGACCCTCATGCCTAATTTTCTGGGGACATTACTTTTGTCATGTCAGACCGCCAAACAAAGGGTGTGCTAATTTTAGCACGGTGGTGTATATTAAGCTGGGCATTCTTATTGAGGCATGACCTCATGCTTGGACTTCGAAGCTAGGTTTTTTTATTAATCTCTTCTTAATTATGCTATTTTTGTTAATCTTGATCTTTTAAAAGCCTGAAAACACTATTTAATATTTTTAAATTCAATTTTATATTTTTAAGTAATAGTTTTAGGAATAATTAATTCGTTTTTAATATTTTCTTTGTATAATTTAAAGGACATAATTTCACTTATTGAAAATTCTAAAAAGTCATTTTAATGCGTTTTTAATATTTTTCTTTAATTTATCATTTTAATGGTTTGTGCTGAACTGTGAAGAAATTAAAGTCAAAATATTGTAAGTTATTAAGTTTTAAATTATTCTTATTAGTTTTCTTTTACTAAAATGATAAATTAATTTAGAAATTATATCATCGCATATAATGATTTTGAACTTGAATTATCCGGAAGCAATGTAAAAAATAATTTTTCTTCATGGGTTAACAATAAGTTCAATATGTCACTCGACAAAAAACTAAAGGCATTGGCACATGGCCCTGTGTGCACATATTCTTACACTACTTGCATTATTAAAAGTGTTAGATTTGTAGTACATAACCGTGATATCAGGCACACTACATAAAATAGCGGTGTTGTTACAGTAGGATAAGATGGTACATAATTATATGATCAACTAGAGGACATCTATGAGTTGAAGTATATAAATGGTTGCAGCGTTGTACTATTTCGTTGTAATTGGTTCCACATGTCACGTAAGGGATCTATAATTAAAAAATTTAATATTGTTGTTATCAATGTCAGTCGTGAGTGGTTTGGTGATCAGCCTTACACCTTAGCCACATAAGCTCAACAAGTATTTTATCTTAAAGATCCTTCTAAAATCACTAGAAATTGGAGGGTTGTGGAAGAGTTCACCATCAAAAGCTTTAGGATCATCCAACTATTAGTGTTGCTAATAAGATAGATGTATTGCATGACAATTAATCATCTAGTTATAACTTCGTTTTTGATAGTAGCTTTAAATTTGGTAAATCAAGTGCACGAGCTCTTAATGATGACATAAATGTTCATAATAATTATGACTTGATTTTAGACTTAGGTTGGTTGTCTTTGACCCAGTTATGCTTGTTGAAGATTTTGTTAATGATGAGAAGAAGATAAAGATGCATATCTCTCAGATAAGAAAGATTTCATTAACTATAATGAGGAAGATGAAGATGCATATCTTTATAGTGATAATTCAGATAGAGTGTATGTATACAGAACATGTTATTTTATTTCTTATTAGAAATTTCATATGATTATGTTTATTATTATTATTTTATTTGCAGATTATGTCGTTAAACGTAGAAGGAGCAAACAAGGGTGACGGCCATGGGCATGGATAAACACTCTCTTCTAGTTGACAATCGTGTAACTTACTATTTATGTTAGTATATGTCTTTAATTTATATATATTAAATGTTGCTAACTTTTAAATTTTATAATTTATATATATTAAATGTTGCTAACTTTTAAATTTTATTTATCAAGATAGCATTAAGTAAGAAAAGAGATCAAAGAGAAGAAACTTAAATTTATTTGAAAAATGGGCTACAAACAACAACTAGCCACTTCCTGTTCAATTGATCACATGGAGAAATAGTATAAAACCATGAGAGAAAATGGTCAGCTATTTGTTAAGGCTTTATTTACTCATGTTTCATTGGTTCCTTTTTTATTATCCCACCTAAGATAAAGTTTCTGATATGTTTATGACATGGAGTGTTTTATATATGTGTTTTGATTATCATAACCTTTATATTTTTCTATTTACATTATTTTGCAAAAAAATTTAATTCACAAGCTTATTGTGGTTTAGACCATTAGCAAGGGATACAACTCAAAATTCATATGGATTGGTAGCGAGCTTTAGGGATATAAGATATGACATGAAACATTATTTCTTGAGGTTATGATGATCTTAAACATGCTATAAATAAGCCACAGAAGGCTAGAGTCAATTTCATGGGAGAAGGTTGTTGAGTCGCCCATAAGTGATCAACACAAACGCCTCTCTCAAGAAGTCTAGGGGAATATAGCTAAACCGTTATGTCTAAGTTTACATGGGAGCCATTCATATGCTTAAAGGCAATACCTAAAACGTGTATTATTTAAATATATATTACTAAATCTATTGCAAATCTCATGAGTATTTTTATAATGATTATAGAAGCAACATACGAGAACCCTGAGCCACGTTAAAACATGGATGAATAGAGAAGGGTTTGATTGGGTTAACTTGAAGGCAAGAAAATATTTAAGTATAAAACTTTTCTTTATATGATTTGTTAAGTATGCTATTATCATACGTTTTTATATTGTTATTAGTTTAACTAAATGTAGTATATCGTTCGTACATTGTTAGTAAATTGTTGATTTATTATGGTGTTTAATTTAAATGGATCAAAATCACCATTTGGCGACGACATTAGGTTTATGCTTTTTACATGTTGTGTTTGGATGATTTTGACCCATTTGAAATAATTATTGTCGACATTAAGTCTAATAAAATGGTTTTGGTGCATTTTGAATAACACTTTGTTTAAATGAGTCAATATCACTAGAACACACTTTAATAAACCTAATGTCAATGACTAATAGTTTAAATACGTCTAAATTATCCGAACACACTTTAATCAGTTTTGTGTTTTTAGTTTGAATGGGACAAAATCCCTTAAACATATGTTAATATATTATTAGTTGAATTGTGGGTTAATATATTGAAACTTGAAAATTGTTATATTATATATGCATATGATTAAACATAATGGTTTTTTTCTATTTTATAGTCGTTATGCTGTCATTTTTTTTAAAATATGAATATTTTTGTTATTCTATGATTTTAAATTGCATACAAAAATTAAAAATTAATACGCCCAAATGAAAGTGGAAATGGGTGAGTTACCCGTAATTGAGACAGAATGTTTTGAGCTCGCCGTACCCAAATGAAAATGGAGGCAGGTGAGTTGCCTGTAAATGAGATGGAATGTTTTGAGCTTGCATTAGAACAAAGACATGGTCATAAGAGAAGAGTTGGATGAAAAGTAAAGGACATCTCTCGTTATAAATCATCAAGTGGGTCGTCATCACATCAGAATGAAGAAATAAAAATACTAAAGCAACAAGTGCATGAATTTACAAGAATGAATGAATGATTTTTAAAAAAAGAAATCAAATCTTAATAATAGAGAAAATGATGAAGATTGTGACAGTTAGAAAGTTCATTTGTTTGGTTTGTATAAATTTAAAACATGCTTGTCATTGGTAGTTTCATTTTATCTGATATGTAATTAACTAGAATTGTATGATTTTCGTTTATGTATTCATAATATTAATTTTGTTTGTGTATTGATTTGGGTTCAAAGTTTTGATTTTCAATAAAAAACCTAGAAAAAAATAAAATTTAAAACAACAAAGTTTATGACGACGACATGTAATTGCCACAGTGTGAAAAAAATAATAATTTTGAATTTTTAGATATTAACTATTATTTTTTAATTAAAAATAATATAACCTAATTAAGAAATAAATTAACCTATAATAAAAATTTGTTGTCGTCATAGGTATTAAATTATTTTTTGATTAAATAAATCATGATAAATATTAATGCTGATATCTTAGTGGTAACAATATGTCGTCGCGATAGTACGCTCTGATGACTAACGACGGCTTATTTTTGGCCTATAAAGATAAGGTTGTGTCAACTGTGTTAGCCATAAGTGACGTCTTTTGAATCCAATGGTGACGAAAATTGTTGTCTCTTCATATTTTAATAGTGATTATTGATTTTTACTTCATATGCATCTTCCACAGGTTATATACGCTGTTACTATTGTTCTCAACAGGATACATTCAAGACTCCAACCACCACCATTCTTCACTAATTGTATGCTAGATCGAGTGATAAACTACAAAGCATGAAATTATCTTAAACAATATCGTAAGCTCACGTGAGTCATCGGAAAATTGTATTTTAATCTCACGGAATAGTTATTTTTAGTGGTGTCATTTGACGTTAATGGTTTCTGTTTTGTTTTGGGATTTTACAAGAAATCGATCGACTTTTATAAAGAAGAGTGAACTTGTTTAACAACTGAAAAGAATGAACTATATGGAAGAAATCTCGTTTGTGTTAGTTTGAAGTAACATTGATTTGGTTATATTCCTTCTTTATCTGTAGATCTTATCTTTCTTTCTTTCTACATCAAATCATTCTTTTTCACATCAAGGAATATGAAAAAAATAAATTCAAACAAAAAATAAACAAAATGTGAGAAAATTTGTCATATATTATAATCTTGGTTTCATATAGCGCGAGGTGCACTGAGTCGATAGAGTCCCGAGCCGAAGCACAAGTGCAAGGCATAAAAGCACATTTGCTTTTTATACACGAGATGCTATATATATTTATATATACTGTTTTTATGTTTCTCATGATTTCTAGCACTTTAATTGTGCCTAAAATTTAGTTGTAATTAAGCTCTAAATATGATATAATATATAAATAACTTATATCTACAACATCATGATACATAAAATCTTTTCATGTACATAGGACATGCCTCGTACCTAAGCTTCGAGAGTTTTTTTTTTCTTTCATGCTCCTCAAGTGCGTTTTTTGTATATCATGCACATCGAGTAGTTGAAATGGAGTAAATACAATCTGGCTAAACAAATAAGAACATTACTAACTTTTGTAAACAGATCTTTTTGAATTTGCAAATTGCATTTAGAAATTAAAAGAAAAATTCTATTACAACCAATGAAGAAAAGTGAATGTGTATTCATCATCTTCTTGTGGGCATAAAATAATTATAATAATGACACTTCGGTTCCTAGAAGAGTGGATCTTTTGTCTAGTTGGATGTCTTTATCCTCTTGCAGTGTGCACAAGGCATGAATTTAATAATTGGATAATTATGTTACTACAATTAAAATTCAGTTCATGCAAAAGATGAAGTGTTTATACGACGTAACTGCAGATTAATGGACTATTCGGTTAAAAAGTTAAAATGAATACACGTGGGATTGGGTTGCTTAATAACAGTTGTTTTTTTCTAGAACTAAAAATGAATCCAGGTGGGTTGTGTTGTAATTGCAACATGAACTTGAATATAAAAACTCGAATACATAAAATATACTAACGATTATAACTTTGACTTCGAACTCGAAGACATCAAGCAAACATAAAGAATGAAATAACGTTAGCATACCATAATAAACTTAACAACTTGTCGAAATAACATACATTTCACATATTTTATGATGCAATTTAAATCAATACGTATTTATGATATGTTTTAATTGCTAAAAATAACTTAGCAAATCATATAAGGCCATATATAAAAATTACAAAACTTCTATTGTCAAAACATAAAACTAAAAAAGTCCATGTAGGTAACACTTTGATATTATATATATAGGTAATAGTGATCATAGAACTACAATATTAAACTATTTTGTATAAATTAAATAGGTTGTGAGTATGAATACATGATTACGGGCATTCACCTTGTTACTCATGTTAGAGATGATTTTGAGTATATTACTTGAATGATATTTATTTCATTTCATAGTGTTTTGTGCATTTTAAACGGAAACATAGACATACATACGTATATATGGACTGTAAACTCTTAATTAAGTAAATCAAAATTTAAGATCTAAGTATGGTGTTGGGGGGGTGTTTAGAAGGACCATTGTGGAAAACACACACTTGTTCACTTTTCTAATGTTCTTCATCTTTTTGTAAACATTGATAATTTTTTTGTCCATTATTATTTTATAAATTAACATTACACTATTTCGTAAATATTGACTAACTCTGCAGTAACGGAACAAAAGTTTTTTTTATAGGTGTCGTCATTAATTTTTGATGTCTTGGAGTTCATCACTTGCTTATATATCTTTCAGATCGGATCTATGATACCAAATTCTCACATAGGGTATTTTGTTTAAATACGTTTTATACATCACACACACTCTCTCTGCATCAAAAACATACTATAATATGTGATTGTTAGAATGTTAGTTATATTAAACTCTTCATCTATCATATAATAAGAACAAATAATAAATTCTATATTTTCACACAAAAGACTAAAAAATGTATGACCGGTTTAAAATTTTGTATTATTATAAATAAGGAATAAAAGAAAACATAAAAACTACGACAAATCATTAATCTTATCACAAATTTAAAATATGACAAATAATAAATTTAAATATACAGTCTTAACTTAGATTAATGTTAAGATATTAGTGGATGCCCCCCTTACTCTTTAGATATCTTTACCCATTGAACTATTGCAGCTATGTAGTATCAGAAATCAGAAATTATTTAATTGAGCATGTACTCTATAATCTTAACTTATATTAATGTTTATTTTTAATATTTTTATTTGATTTTAAGTTAATTTAATTATACTAAAATAATAGTGAATATTATTAGAGATATGTCACCTTATTAAAAAACGAAGGATCACCAATAATCCAATATAAATTCCCATTGACAACTATAAGTATAGTTACGTGGCTTTTGTTTTTCCTTTGTATAGATACCCTTTTTTTCATTGACAATATAATAAATGATCACCTTTAGAAAAGATTAGATTACAATTATAATATATTAACAAATTAAGAAAAAAAAGGTATTATTTAATATTGGGTAAAAGAAGAAGGAATAAAACACGAATGATCCAACAAAGTAGAAAAAAGAACGATTGTATTAAAGTTTATTGCTTGATTCACAAGCATTATCCATCCGTAAATTGCATATGTGGTTTTTGGTGAATAAAGAGTTGTTTGTTGGTGGTCAACAAATGTCAAAGGTAAAGAAAGTGAAACATCTGGTCAATTTGATTCTCTATTTATAAGCTTTTGACATTTTACTAAGGTTAACTTTGTTTTTTCATCAATACCCAAATAATACATTCTTTACTTATTTGTCACTTGATTCTATTTGCATCTCACCCTTTTTGCTATTCGTAACTTATGACTCTTTATCATTATTATTTATAATTCATCTACCTAGCTATTTTTCTGACTTTGTTTTCTCGTTACTTTTTAAATTATTAGTATGTTAAAAACAACGGGAATTGTATTAACATATCAACTATTTATTATACAAATTCGCGATAATAAATATAAATTTAATAGGTTTTAGTTTTATTTTAATAAATATAATATTATAATTTTTCTCTGAATACACATATGATGTACGTGTATGCATATGTGCATATATATTTTATATTTGAAAGATTTTGGAGGAGAGATGATAAAACTAATAATAAAATATAGTAAGGATAGATAAATAATTTATTGATTTCATCTTCTATATTGAAGCGATGTGTATATATTTTACGTCATATTTAAGCTTCTTAACATATTATTGATTATGACATGTAATGTGTGTGAATTACTTACCCTTTGTGATGCTATGGGAATAGTTATTGTTTTTCTCTTCATTTCGTTTGATTCGTATCAAACATAATTTAAGCTTTAACATTCATTTATTGCTAACTTTTGTGTTAGATAATTAGCGTTTTGTTATTTTCTAGTATTAGATATAAGTATTAGTATAGGGGCTTATATGTAAATATTTTATATTTCAATATACAATATATATATATGTAAGTAATATTGATAAACATTAGTTAGGGATTTCGACGGTATCACTCATACAATACGGTGCACAAACTTCTCCAACAAAGTGATAGTGTTGGCGAGTTATATTTAGTCTTATTATTCTTGTCATTTGCTCCAGTCATTTCTCTTACAGTTGTCTCCTCTCACACTTGGCACCAACGCTTGGGTCATCCTAGAGCGTTTGTTTTGTTATTTTTAGTTTCACATAAACCAATTTCTTGTTCTAGTACTTGTTACCTCTATGTCATGCTTGTCTACCTAGTAAACATTGTTCGTCCCCAACTAAAACTAATCATTTGTTTAAACTTGTACATGCTGATGTTTGGACTTCTCATGTTACTAGTTTAAGCGGATTTAAATACCATGCCTTGTTTTCGGATGATCTTTTTCATTTTTTGTGGGTCTTTTCTTTACGTGTAAAATCATATGTATTTAACGTTTTTTTTTCCCAACTTTATAGCATATGTTAATAAGTAATTCAAAAATCGACATTCAAACTTTTTGGTGTGATAATGGTAGTCTTGAGTTTAACAATCACTCTTTTCATGATTTATTTCAAACTCTTAGGGTTGAAAGACGATGTTCATCTCGTTAAATGTTACAAAAGGGCAAAGATGAACGTAGCATTCGCATGGTCAATAACATCATTAAACATTTTTGTTATAAGCTTCTCCTCATAAATTTGTACTATTTTGAAGAATTCAAGAATACGATTTCGAATAATTTAAATAACCAAAAAATAATCAATTTGATTAAAACCTGCGAGGAGGCAGGAGCATAATTGTAAACCGATCAGAAAGACAATTTGCAATTTCAGATGACAGCTTCATTTTGGGCTGGACTGGTGGGATTCGGCCTACCTTAGTGGGCCCATTAGAAAATTCAGTCCACATTAGTAAGCCCACATGCGGGAAAAAGTTATTAAACTTCTATCTCTGCACACAACATAGTATTTGTAATACCTCTAATTGTAGATTTTTATCTACACACAACATGGTATTTTTGATCCATACAAACATTCTTGCTTGTTTCTCTCTCTTATATGTTATATGTGTACTAAATAGCTCACACTTTGGCCCCATAGACATTTGAATGGGTTCTTCATGGTTATATGACCTCCATTCCAATTTGGGAAAACGAGACACGATACTATTACTACTGTTGGAGTATAAGCGGAATTGAACATGAATTAATCAAGAATGAAATACAAAAATCAGTAGATTGAATTATCAATCTGAGAACGATTACAAATCTTTCATGTATGAAAGTTCTTAAGCTTTTGTACACTCGGCTTATTAGACGTTAACCATATTAACGGCTCTAAATAGAAACTAACAAACACAATTACAAAGTTGACAAATAAGACCCTGAACTAATTCCAACTTGACATTAGCTAACCGAACCTTTTAATACCTACACTTATTACACTCACATATCACTGATTCGAAACTCAGACTTAGCTAGTTAACAACTACCCAACCATGGACCATGACACTAAATAGTAAGAGTCTCCTTCTTGCAATCCGGCCCAAGTTTGGGTCTTAATAGCATGGATTTTGTAGCAATATTTGTGTCATCTATGATATGTAGAAAAGGTAGTTTGATACAAAACTAGTTTTAAGTATACAACTGAAAGAATCACATAAACACTATATATTCATTTTAATTGGCATATGTATGACGTATATGTAACCATAATTGTCTTTCTGTTAATATATCTAGCAACACTACATATAAGTGTTAGTGGTTTGCGTGATTGTTGTTAAAATTAGTTTAACGTTAACGAGACTCTTGATAATGAATTGTGTGATAATTATATGCTTTTAGTTGTACCGTTATTGCACATTCCATATTATTAGTTTATTTTACTATAAAGTCACTAACATTCGGAATGAACCCATAAGACATATATAGTTAGTTGGTTTTTTCGTATTATATCTCAAACAAGAACATTTTTATGATAAAACCAAAATTACGACTATCAAACGTGCCACCTAATATTGTATTTTCCTTGTAATTTTATCAATGCATATAGATAGTACTTTGAAGTAAATTAAAGTAAATAATAAAGTGAAAAGTTAACAATTACAAATAAGTTAAAGAAGATTTAAGAACACGAATGTTATGCTAATTTATAAAAACTACGAATAATTGTATATATCCCTTTGTTAAACAACTAAATTGCATTTTATCCAATTCAAAATCAAAAAGTAGGTTCCTAACCTTAGAATCAATATAGTTTCACCGTTCACTAAGGCCTTGGGTATTTGGAAAGCTAATCAATGGTTAATCAAAAGCTTTGACGGCTTATCGATACAAGTGTTTGGCTTGAACTTTAAAACTAAAGGTGTAAATAAGTCCAAAACATTCGTAAGTTACTCCAATCAACCTGCTAAGAGTTTAAAGTGCATCTAGCCTAAGATGGAACTCATTTAATAAATAAAGTCGAGTTTGAGCTTTATACACTAGCTTACTTGATTATGCTTATTATCTTAAACAAATCTATTATATGTAAAAACGATATATTCACAATTAAAAAACATCATATTGTTGTAAAAAAAGTTAAAACATATTATATTTGATTTGTGATGTTTGGCAGCACATTATATCTAAATGGAATAAAACATATATCGAAATATATGTAACAATAAGCATGTCGTGGTGTTATATTCGGAGTATAAAAAGACATTACGTAATTGTGTAAAAGTTTAAGTTATATTATATTTGACTTGAGTTGATTTCAAATAAAAATTACATCAAAACATGTATAAAAATAAGGATGTCACATACGATGTATTTGTAATTTTGTGAAACATCATATTTTAAAAGTTACAAAATATGCTAAAAGTTTATAATATTAGAATATCAGAAAAATAAAATAAACAAAAAACTTAACAACTTAAAACGTTGGAAAACTCAAGCTGACGGGGTAATTGTGCATGGTTTCTAATATATGCTGCATGTAAAATGGGAAGCCCCTAACCACCGGACCACCCCTAATTAGGTTTACATTATGCTCCACTTAGTAGAAATCTCTCCGCGTTACAACGAGGTGCGGCTGCTTTTAGAAATTAAATAAAAATAAACTAAGAAAAACAATTTCCGGTCACATAGAATATGATTATATGATTTTGTATCTTTCATGTAGCAATGAACGTAAATCTTAATCTTTTTTACATCCTGCTAAATGAAAATACTTGAAAATATATTGACATGCATAAGATTCGTATATTGTTTTTTTTCAAGATTAAAAGTGTTTATCTGATCAAATCAACCTAAACAAATCAAAACAGAATTGTAAATGAATAGATATAGTACAATGCATGGATATATGAAAGTACACATTATAAGAATGTAACTAACTAAGATCTTTCCAAATTAGTTCACAAATACTCGCATGTTTGTATGAAAGATCTTAAGTTCAAACGTTATAGTCTGAAAAAGAATGTAGTTTTTATGATTGCGATCAAGGATGCTCTAAAAGGTAACCAAAGAAATTAAACTTTTATGTCAATGGTACATAATATAGGTACGAAGGCAACTATCGAAGATCTTCCCAAATTAGTTCGCAAATACTCGTATGTTTGTATGAAAGGTCTTAAGTTCAAATCTTGTAGTCTGCAAAAGAATGTAGCTTTTATGATTGCGATTGAGGATGCTCTAACAGGGAACCAAAGAAATTAAACTTTTATGCCAATGGTAAATAATATAGGTACGCTGAATGGGTCGTGTTTGCAGGTTGGTAGGTCCAACCTAACACAAACCCAAAAATTGTGAGATGCTTGAATCGTAACTTACGTTTATAGAAAGCGTCATTTACCTCATTCAGCTTCTCTTTTAAGTCATTAAACCAATAAACTTGGATGTAGTCTAGCTTCACAAATATTTTGAATTTGATTGACTTTTTTAATTAATCTTTAACACAAAGTTTCACAACTAACTTCAACAAAAATAAAAAAGGATTAATCTTTTACTAAAATAACATCATCAATCTCAAATAAAAAAATATACAGATTTTAGGATGTTACAATAAATAATCATGATTTCTATTGTATGTTAACGATGTAAAATTTGCATAAGATATTACAACTTCTACTCATATGTCCATGTTTGTGCATGTTCATAGCGCATGTAATATCAAGACGCTTTATGAAAGAACAACCAAACAACTCACACATATATACTAATATACTTAATTAAGTAGATAAAAAAAATCATATTCATTACGAACTTGAAGTGTAAAACAATCCGAATGAAAAGAATTCAATGTATGATCTTATACTCCAAGTATTTATCACCTAAATTTACCATTCTAGACACATATTATAACAACAATTATTGCCAATAAGACCCTTCTAATGTACACCTTTACTTCAATGAATTGTTATGAACTTGTCCCTGACTACGACTCAACAAGCACATACAATGGCTTCCCGTGTGATCTCAATTTCTCGCGACCCTACTACATCAGTTGAATAAAAGCACGCGGTTTGAATCTCGCGTTTATTGATGGATACACATTGAATAGGGCATGAATCATTAATGATGCCGATTTACATTCAAAATCAAGATATGATTTGCTTGATTGGCATTGAAAAAAGGGTAGAGATATAAAGAAAATAGGGAAAAAAGATGATTTAGCCTATAACTTTTCATATATCTTAGAATGTGCGTAGAATTGCGCTTGTGTCCATCTAAAATGCTTATTTGTAGAATTATAGATATAAAATACAATATAAACCCTACTATTGTTTATGTGAGAGAGCCAAACATGTTTTTTACTATATAGTATTAACTAGAAAAATATAACACGTGTATTATAGTGGGTGATGCTCAAGGAAAATGTATATCATACAATAAGAAATAAAAAGTATTCAAAACAATATTACATTAAACGGAAGGATAAAATCGTGATCTAGTAAAAATAATACGATTTTTTTTATTTTAAACAAAATGTATATCGCAACTTAATACTTTTTTAAACGTAGATATAAACACGACGTAACGATGATTACATGGTTGGTGTCTTGGGTATAAGTGGAAAAACAAGTACATGTAAAATTGCTTCATTAATATTTTTAAATTTAAATAATAATCAAAATTAAAAGAGTAAATTACAAATTGTATCATTTATTAATACACGAAATTATATGGTATGGTATTTAGTTTTAAAATTTACATCCAATGTCTTTTTTTTAAAATATATGCACACCTATTGTCCTTTACACTAACTTTCAGTTAATTATGCAGTTAACTCAGTTATATATCTCTCATATGATGTGTCTTTTTATCATTTTTTTCTATATCTAAAATATTAAACAAATAAAAAATTAATTATTTTATATGAAAAATAAAATTAAAAGATATCGGACCGTTGGGTAAGTCGGTGAACCCGCATTCCTCTTACGTTTAATACCATTAAATCCATCATTCCCCTCTATTTGATAGCCCAATACCGGTCATCTTCACTACCTATAACATCTCACATACCATTAAAACCCCTTAAACTCGAACAAACAGCGATAGTAAAATTAAAATCCCTAATTCACTTTTTTGTATTACGTTGCTCACTCATAGTTCATTTTTTTGCTTTTGCAATTATATAAGTAATTCAAAGAATCACAGATAATCTCCAAATTTATGTTTATTATTGATTTTTTATTATTTGTTGGTGTGAGTAGTTTATAAAGTATTTATGTGTATTTTTTAGTGTTTATTGTTGATTTTTCGACGTTGTAAATGATTTGTGACTTATACTTCTTACTTTAGTAAATGTTATTGGAGGTTGTTGTCATTAAATGTTTTGACGATTAGTCGAATGAACACACACGAAGAGAAATTGGTTTCACCGACTTACCTAACGGTCCGATATCTTTTAATTTTCTTTTTCATTTAAAATTTTTATAATATATTAGACGTGAAAAAAATGATAAAAATACTCTCATGTGAGGGGGCACATAATTGAGTTAACTGTGCATGTAAGGTTTTATGTAATGCTGATGCACCTAAAACATCTAAAGTATTTCTGCATGCATGCACTGAAGTACAGAAGTAGAGATGCTTTGAAATTTTTACACCATGCACTAAAAAATATTGTAAGTGTAAAATCTTCCGACGCCAAGACCAACATCTTCCGAAGCTTAAAGTGAAGTCTTCCAAAGCTTCAAAGACAAAGTCTTCCGAAGCCAAGAAGTGAAAACAAATTATCTTCCGAAGACTTTTGAATACATGCTTTATTTGATGTATTTTACCATAAAGCTAGACCACTTTCCATCGCAACTATGATGACTCATCAACTTTCACAAGTTGGTGAAAAGGTCCATGCTTTTGGTAAACTATACATTGAGGTTTTGAGTCTATGCTTTCTACTTTATATACTTTTATCCTTTTGTAGTATATTAGGATGTGAGCTATGAAATATTATAGTCATAAGTCAAAAGGCAATCTGCCTTTTGACTCTACATTTGATTTTGTTGTCTAGTTTAAATGTTTCTAGCAGGCCTTCAAAGTATGGCCGGCTATAGGATGTAGTATAAAGTATCTCAGGTCCTTGTAACTTTGAATGTATGCTTTAACACTTGTAAAAGAACTTGAGAGCAATATACAACATTCTTGAAAACCATTTACTTGTGTTGTTTTGTTCTTAGTTCTGTCTCATATTTTGATTGTGTTCTAAGTATCAATCTTGTGTGTTACTAGTTCCCATTTAATTTGTTAAGTGTTCTAATTACACTCTCCTCATTGTGTGCTTGTGTTGTAAGTGACCAACCCCTTTAAACGGTCCTGAAATTGGTATTAGAGCATTGCAGACTCTTGATTGTAAGATCTCATCATCTTAAGATCTCTCGCACACACACAAAATACTTAACATCTCAAATGGCAGCTATCATTAAAGCTGATATGAAAACTGGAACCATGATAAAGTTCCCACGATCACTCTTGAAGACTTTGACACTTGGTGCCAACAGATGGAAGGGTTCATC
This sequence comes from Flaveria bidentis, assembly GCA_018326385.1. NCBI lineage: Eukaryota > Viridiplantae > Streptophyta > Magnoliopsida > Asterales > Asteraceae > Flaveria > Flaveria bidentis. Next base: position 14,747 of record BJCM01167091.1, on the reverse strand, counting down.
AAGTCACAAGACTCTAGGATGGGGGAATCTGTTGTCTCATGACCTTACATACCAAGCACCTCTTTAGTTGCTACTCGAGGTGGTATGATTCCAAAGGTCGTGGCTGATTATTCTGATGAAGATAGGAAAAAAGTAAAGATTGATCAAAAAGCCATGACAGCCCTTCAGACTGCACTGCCAAACTCCATATACAGAGGCTTCAAGAAGTTCAAAACAGCTAAACAACTATGGGATGCACTGAAGTTGATGTATGAGGTGTCAAATGAAGCCAAGGAGAACAAGAAGGATCTCCTAAAGCAGCAGTTTGATAACTTCACTTTTAAAACAAATGAAACTATGATTCAATAATACTTCAGGTATGTTGAGATTGTGGACACTCTAATAGATGTTGGAGTGACTCTTGAGAACAGGGACATTGTAAGGAAGTTTATGTCCTCTCTTCCTAGACAATGGACACATTATTGTGTTCTTATCAAAAGAGCTGAGAACCTTAAGACTCTTACTTTGACAGAGTTGTATGGTATTCTTAGTGGATATCAGATGGAGATGAACATGCAAGGTTCATCTGGTAACTCCAACAATCAATTGAGTTCAGCCCTCCATGTGGTTGAAAGGGATGGCATAGAACCACAACATCATCTTATATGCTACCCTGACAACTCACAAAAGGGTCCTTTCATCACCTTCCCGGAGACACCAAGAAAAAGCTACACTCAAGGGAGCCCATTTCAAGAGACAAGCTCTTCACAAGCCTTTGTGTCTTCTGATAAAAGCACATGCAACTTTCTCTTCACCCTTGAAGATCTGGACTGTATTCATATAGATGATCTGGAATACAAGGAGATAGTTCATTAAATGGCTCTCCTCACTCATAGAGCCAAGAAGTTCTACAAGAGGAAAAAGAGGAAGTTTCCAATCAATGTAGCCGGTGGAAAGTTTGGGCTAAACAAAAGCAAAGTAAGTGTTACACTGATAAAGCCACCCAGAATGAGAAGCCAAAGCAGCAAGTTGCAGTTGTTGTTGAAGAAAGAGGCTTTCATTGGAGCTTTAGATGGAATATGCATCTTTAAACCAAGCACTAATGGTTGACCATGATGAAGCAAAGGTATTGGAACATCTCTGTACACCTGAATGTATTGTCAAAGTGAATAGATACAAGTTCTACAAATTAGAGATGAGATCTGATCATGAGTCCTTAAATATCTTAAAATCTTATTTTAAAAGAGCTGAAAATGATTATAAACTAAATATAAAGGACTTAGAGAAAACCGTTTTAACACTTAAGCATAAACACACTAACTACAGGACTCAGATCAAAGACCTCATTACTAAGTTGACTAAAGCCAGGCTGAGATTGGATCAACAAAGCCATGGCAGAAAAATATGTTCTTGAAGAAGAGACCTTCAAGAACATGATATCCTCATCCTTTTATGTAAAAATTTGTTATCAAAATAGGCAGGGACTAGGATCTTGTAAGATAGCTCCTCCACACATAATCTTATTTGTAAGATCTCCTAGGTGTGGAACTTGTGAAGATGAGCTTCCTCTCATAGACACCATGACTGAAGAGGATGAAGAAGAGATAGTGAAGGATGCATCTGAGAAGAGTGAAGAATAGAATTCTAAGAAGGGTCACTATCCTGTTGAGGAGAGTAAGAAGGTTGGGATGACCAAGTCAATAAGGAAGAACTTGATCAGGAAGAGCAAGAGAAAAGCAAAGAAGGCTCAAGAGATCAAGGCCACCTTTAATTCTAAGCATAAACAAGTTTTTATCTCTGGAGGTTTTGAGGTGATTAAGTCTGAAGACAAAAACTATAACTCTAGTACCAGGAGTTCTAGTTTATATCCAACTCATCCCAGCAACAAGAAGAAGGTTGATCAGTTGTGTACCACTGCTACACAACCTAACCCATCCAGCTCCAAAGGTAGTTCTCACCCTAAAGGAACTTCCATATCATTTGCAAAGATGAAGATGGAGAAGGAAAGTGATCAAGTTCAGCCTTGTTCATAAAAGAAGGATCTTAGGAAGAAGAAAATGGACTATGCCATGTGTGGGAGTACCTCTCATCTTGCTAAAGATTGTCTTTACAATCCAAAAGGTACTATCCACATGGCCAAGAAAGAGACTTCTAAGAGTTCTAAGAAGAAGCAAGCTTCAAAAGGAAAATATTTTCCTTTTGAAAGCTCTAAAATGAAGAAGAAGACAAGTGGAAAATTGCCTTCAGAAGAAAATTTGGTCTCGGAAGAAAGGAATGCTCAAAACATGAGTATTAGATCTATTACTGTTGCGTTGTATTCAACTTCTTTTGATGAGCCCAAGACCAATAAGGCTTGGGTTTCCAAATGTAACAAACCATCTCTTTTGTGCAGGAATAGCTCAAGACAAATAGACATGTATGGATCATTGATAGTGGTTGTTCCAGGCACATGACAGGCAACAGGTCACTACTCTAGAGATTTGAGAAGATTGATGGAGGATCAGTTGCTTATGGAGGAGATGTCAATGGTTACATTACAAGAAGGGGCAAGGTCACAAATGGTAAGCTCAGCATTGAGGTAAACTTTGTCAAGGAGTTTGGATCAATCTTTTGAGTGTATCTCAATCTTATGATCAGAGTCATAACATCTCTTTACTAAGCATGAGTGCATTGTTCTCAAGCCTAGGGTGGCCATTCCTTATGAGAATATCCTGCTCAGAGCCCCCAGGAAAGGGAAGTTTCATGCTTTCTGTCTAAAGCCAACAGTGATGAGGCTTTCCTCTAGCATAAAAGAATATGCCATGTAAACTTTAAGAACATGAATAAACTAATTAAGAATGATTTGGTAACTGGAATGCCAAATAAAGAGTTTACAAGTGATGATCATTGTGTTGCATGCTTGAAAGGGATGTAACACAAGGTATCTCACAAGCCAAAGGAAAGAAACTCCATCACTACTCCCGTACACTTATTACATATGGATATCGTTGACCCCACCGGTGTAATAAGTCTAGGAAAGACCTCTTATTGTTTGGTGATCACAGATGACTTTACAAGATTCACTTGGGTCTTCTTTCTTAGAACTAAGGATGAGAGCCCGTAGATTCTGCAAATTTTCATCTTAAAGATTGAGAATCACATGTGATCACAAGGTTAAAACCATAATATGTGATCAAGAAACTGAATTCAAGAACCAAATCCTTGATATATTTTGTGATGAAAAGAATATTACAAGAAAGTATAATGCTCCCAGGACTCCTCAGCAAAATGGTGTTGTTGAAAGGAGAAACAAGACACTTATTAAAGCTGTACGAACTATGTTATCTGACTCTAAACTACCCATCACCTTCTGGGCAGCGGCAGTTAACACTGCTTGCTATGTGCAAAAGAGTTTTAGTAGTTAAGACACATGGTAAGACTCCTTATGAACTTTGGCACAAGTGGAAACCTTTTATTGTTTTTCTCTGGTCATTTGGATGTCCTTGCACCATCTTGAATACCAAAGATCAAATTGCCAAGTTTGTTGAGAAATTAGATGATGGACACTTTATTGGATACTCTTTCCAAGCCAAGGCTTATAGAGTATACAATCTCAGAATTAGAGTAGTTAAGGAGTTAGCTAATATGACTTTCAATGAACACATATCCAATGTGAATGGTTTTGGTCCTGATTGGTTATTTGATCTTGATTTAGTTACCAACTGTTTTAACAAATCTTATGAGCATGTTTCAGGATCCACATAGATACTACCTACAAGTGATCCTGATCTAAGATTGAGCTGAGGATACCTTCAAGCTACACAACTTCAGCTCTAGTTGTAACTAATCCTACAAATGAAGTACCTATCAGCATAACAATGACAAATTTAGCTGATACCTCTGACGTTCCTTTAAATTCTAGCCTAGAGGCACAAAACTCAGATGCAGGAGCTTCAAATGTAAAAGAAAATGGTGGTGGTGACAGTGATCAGGAATTTCTGGATGCTAATAATCACTCCATTGAAGAGAACATCAATGATGTCACACACTCATTGGATCAAGTTTCTCTTGATAAGTGTGTTTATGTGGTGGGAGAAACCTCAATTCCAGATCTAAATTTCTCTAATTTTGATCTCTCTAAGCAATTTGTTGTGATTCCCAAAGGAAGTTGTTAACCACTCCTTTCAGCAGATAGGCTATGAGGGAGATTTCTTTGTAAAGACCTTCAGGAAAAGGAAGGTCTCATCCCAGTGGAAGTACCTGCTACATGTGGTCATCCACAACTTGTCCAACAAGCATGAAGGGTGGGACCAGATTCTTGAGGATCTCTCCTTCGTAGTGTATGGAATGGTTCAAGGGGTCAAGTTCAGGTACTCTCAATTTGTCTATAAAAATTTACTTGCAAACTTGGACTCCTTAGAGTATTATATGTTTCCTTGATATGTTCAATATATTATTAATTGTGAACTGGGCTCACAGTTGAGGAAAACATCTTTAAAATCATGAAGAGGCCCACTGTTGGCTTCTCAGGGGTAGAAACAACCCTTTTCCTAAACATGTTAGAGCTCATTGCTCAAGGTGACCTAGCAACACAAGCTAGTGTTGAACCCACACCTTCTACATCTCAACCACCTAAACAACCTCAAATCACCCTCACTTACCAAGAAAATCCAAACGAACCCATGCATCAACTATTCAGCTTGTGCAGACCCCCATATCACTACCCATACAGGAGGAAGTGGACACTAGACCTCTCACTTCTCTTGAGGAGAAAACAACTCCCATCTCATAAAAAATCAGTGTTGAGGTTCCTCATGCTCAGCCTAATAAGCTCATTAGCCCATCAGTTTTAAGCCTTCACTATGAGTCTCAACACTCAAGTAAACAACCTTCAGGTGAAAGTTATCATTTCCAGCCTCTAGACCTTAACCAACCCATTCCTAAACTTGAGTTATATGATGATGAAGACATAGGTTTCAGTGAGTACCATGAGTCTCTCTATTCAACCTGCAGGACCGTTGAAGGGTATGCAAATACAACACAACAACACAATAAGGAGAGTTGTTTAAGAATTACTTAACAAATCAAATAGGGATCTGGTTAACCTTTCTAATGATACTAAGAACACAAGTAAGAATGAGACAGAACAAGATAGCGAAACACACAAGGAGTTGGTTTTCAAGATTGTAGTATATTGCTTTCTCAAGTTCTATTACAAATGTTACAAAGCATACTAGAAAGTTACAAGTACTTGAGATACATATACTACATCCTACAGCCGGCCATTCTTTGAAGGCCAGCCGGATACAATTGACTAGACAATAAACAAAATCAAATGTAAAGTCAAAAGGCAGATTACCTTTTGACTAGTGACTATGACATGCCATAGTTCACATCCAATATATTACAAAAAGGATAAAGTACATAAAGTAGAAAGTTATAGACTCAAGACCTCAATGTACAGTTACTAAAAGCATGGACCTTTTCACCAACTTATGAAAGTTGGTGACTTTACAAAGTTGCAATGGAGAAGGGTCCAGCTTTAAGAAAAAGTACATCAGATAAAGCATGTCTTCAAAAGTCTTCGGAAGAAATCTGTCTTCAAGTGTAAGCTTCGGAAGACTTTGTCTTTGAAGCTTCGGAAGACTTCATCTTTGGCTTCAAAAGATATTGGTCTTAGCTTCGGAAGATTTCACACTTAGAATATTTCTAATGCTGGTGTAAAACTTCCGAAGCATTCAACTTTAATATACTTGTGCATGCATGCAAGATAGACTTTAGGTGTTTGGGTTGCATCAGCCATTTTACATTTAATCCTTACACATTCCTACTCAAAGAAAGATGAGTGTTCCTGCCTCTCCCCTATCTAGCCCACATCATCCACCTACTACTAAGGTGGATCTCCCTGAACCTGTTAAGGAGATCCATATGGAAGAGGCTTTCACTTCTATAAGTGATTATATCGTTAAGACCTCAACCATAACAACTCATTGACACTTCACTTGAAGTTATCGGTGAGCAGAGGAAATCCAGCAGCCAAGAACATTATGCTGGTGATGAGAGTGAGGACTTTGGTCTAAATCTCTTATCCCCCTATTATTCTTTAGATGAAGATGAGGAGAATTTGAGACTAAAGGTGCAAAAATTGTCACAAACATGTACCTATCTAGTCTCTAAGGTTAGTCACTTGGAATGTAAGGTGACTACCATACAATATAGGGTCAATGATCAGTGACTTGAGATATCTTATCTCAGGGAACAACTAGTTGGGAGACCTTTAAAGAGAGTTCATCCAGGAACACAAGAACCTATAGATGTGATTGATCTAACTCCTAGCTCACCTATGCAAGAGGGTTGATGCTACCCAAAAGGGGGAGAAATTCATAGCAATCACAGAACCTGGGAGTTTCTCATAGAGTATAGACATTGAGGACTCACCATTCTCACTTGAAATTTTCCATACTCAACAACTTCCTCAAGTTCACATTGATGTGGGCTCTCTAGACTCTCTCATTGAGAGTCTATTTGAGGAAGGTATTCCAAGGGCTATGTCATCCCCACCCCAAGGAACTTCAAAATACATAATTGGGTGGAGGTATGATGCTAACAGAAAAGCCCCCATTCTTGAAAGAGTTCAACATCAACAAGAAGTCTTCATGTCACACCCGACCGACGGCAGAATCATCGGGGCGGACGAATGTGGAACGATTGTTCATAGCACATGGAACTAAATAAGTTAGAATAATATTATATATCATTTTTCATTGAACAATACAAAACAATTAAGTCATTACAATACAACAAAGATATAAACAACAACATAAGCTGTTTAGTTAAACTAAGTCCAAGTCCTATATGAGCAAGGAGAGTTCATCAAGTAGCAATCCTGAAATATGTTAAAAATAAAGGGTCAACTTTGAAAGTTGGTGAGTTTCCATGGGTTAAACATACGAATATATATATATATATATATATAAAGATTTACAAGTAGCAATTCATGTCAATGGTTATGAATTATGCAAGTTTATAGAACGCATATAGCTACAATCAAACCTAGACCAATATTAAGATTACGAGTTTATAACGGTTAGCTAAGTATACTTGGTTCCCATGATGAACAAGTCATACGTTATCAGGAGCCGGCAATACAACGACTTTAGCACCAAATAGGCGTGTTAGGTTCATAGATCTATGACGTCGCCAGGCTAGAAATAGTTAATGATTGTCAACATATAATGTATCTCATATAAGACTCACAATAATACAAATAACCATGACAAAAAGTAAAGATGAATTGCATGTGCGTTTACAAGTATCAAGATGTTTACAAGTGTAAGTTTATAAGGTTAAGATATTTCACCCCAAAAGGTGTAAAATAAAGTAAAAAAGGGCATGGAGAACTCACATGAAAAACTCACAAGATGTAGGATGCACTTAAGATAATAATAAGAAAATAAGATTTCTCTAATGATTTCTTTACGATTCAAACTAATGGTTGATGTCTTAAAATTAGAATAAAGATAAGATTCAAGAGTAAGTATGAATTAGGGTTCATTTGGAATTTGGGAGTTTTAATATTTAAGTCAAATAAAATATACTAATGCAATTTATTATGTTTTGGTTCAATAAAGATGGTATGAATCAATTAAGAATAAGAATGATAGTGAATGATTCAATAATTTAATTTATTGAATTAATAAAGATTAAATATGATGTGTGAAAAGAAATAATTAATTTAATAATTAATTATTTAAAATTTGATAAAGGTAATTAATTGAATATTTATTTAAATGACTTTAAAATTATCTAAAATCATTTTATAAAATTTTGAGCTTTTATATGATTTATTATAAAGGTCTTATAATATCAAGCCTTAAAAATAAGAATAAAGTATAATAGAAAGTTATATTGTTTTATAAGTTTCAAGAACTTAAATAAAAGTTTAAAGAATAACTTTATTAACTAATTATGTATAACATGGTTAAATGAATAGATAATAATTAATTATTTAAATAACTATTTGAATAATTATTTATTTAACATGCAGATTTATAATATTTTAAAATAATCTACATTTGAACCATAATAGGTTTATAACATTTAACCCATATAAATGACTTAATAATGTCTTCTATAATCTTTTTTATTCTTTTATAAGTAATTATATTTAATATCATAAGTTTTTAAAACCCTTTATATTAATTTGATAATTTCAAAAATGTTTTAATTAACAAAATAATTTTTACCTTGTTTTAATAACATATTAGTATAATTTTTGAAGTTAAAAATACATAAAATCGGCTTAAAAAAATAAATCTCGGAGGCTGGGTTCGAACCCAAGACCTCTAGTTTAAGGGTGTAGAGTGGTAACCAGTTGGGCCAAAGTCCGAATCTGTTTAGAATTAGAAATTAATTTATAAATCCATTAACTAAAGAAAACCCCAAATTACTCAAGAACCCTAAATCAATTTCGATCAAATTGAACCCCAAATTGTTAAAGCTAATGAATGGAATGTTAGGGCTTTAATTCTCCTAATAAAATCAACTATGTGGATGTGTTTAATTACCTTTATTGAATTGAAATGAAGGATGAACAGATGGTTGGGAGATCGCGACTGTTATGCATATAGTTCAAGTTGTAAACGTTGGTGATAATCAAATTAATCTTGTATGAAGCTTCTAATGGTGATGATGAGTAAAAGCCCTCATTCAATTTTCAATGGGTTTGGAATTTGCATTACAGAAAGTCAAAATGGATTGATTAAGAGTATTCCCCTCGGTTAACTAGTTCCAATTGTGATTGTTTCAATACAATCGAGTTATGATTTTTGGTTTATAGTTTCGGTTTAAATTCATGATTATTAACAAATTTTAAGCACCATAATGGGTAGTTTTGATTGCATATTGATTACAAGAATGCTAACACTCGTTTAATTTGGTTAATTTGATTTAAAACAAGTTGAACCGACTTTCTTGAATGTGGTTTCGGTTTTTATTAGAAATTTTTCATAGAAAACATTAACACCGAATTAAACATGGTTATGGGTTCGAAATGGACCTTTGAACGAATTAATAGGATTAATTTGGGTGACACGCGTGGTTTGTGGGGTTTCTGAGCTCGCCGGAGCACACTTGAATGTGGCTGGAATTAAAGAGAGTCCGATGAGGATGGGGGCGGTTTGGGTTGTTTTAAACCAATTTACACTTTTGGTCCCTCCATTTTTAATACTTATTATTTTATGTTATAACTTTAAAACAAAGTGTTATATTTTGCAAATTTGACCCCAAACTTATTATCACCCTGACTTTGTAAAACCATAGTTAATTAATAAATAAAAAATTTATTTTGTAAGGTCTTTATAACCCTTTTTAAATCTTTAAAAAATGTTTTACAATTTAATTATTTATTATAACTTTATAATTAAGACCATAATTAAAAATAAACTCTAGTAATGTTTGTAAAACGTGTGAATTGAATTGTTTAAAATTAAATGGTTTAATTCTCATAATCATTTATGAAAACCTTATAAGTTTTGCAATAAATTTCACTTCTTAAATTATAAAATTTACATTGAATAAAAATGGTATACTTATTGTATTTGAAAGATTAAAATAAATTAAATATCTAACTTATGAATTTGCTTTCTAAAATTGACAAACGGGTTCGAGTCATATTTTCAAAATGGGCAGATGTTACACTTCAATTTTACGACCTTGAGCTACTATGAAGGTCTTGACCTGATCAACATGCCACTTGTCAATCCAAGCCAATCTAGGTAAACTAGCAGGCTGGCTCAAAGGATTCAAGATAAGATTACTAAAGTGTTTTGTCAAAGAAGGAGACAAAGGGAATTAGGTAATGTCATTAGTCAACTGGATGTTGAGGCAGACCCTGAGATTAGCTTCAAAGGAAAAACCTTTACTGAAGGCCAGTGATACACCTGTTAGTGAAGGTGTATCACAACCTCTATCCGGCTAGAGCATGGATGCTAATCCAAGCAATAAAGGCCAAAGCTCTCTCCACCTTAAGTCACAAATGTTTTTGAGTGACAAAGGGAAAAGAAAATTATTTCCTGAGTAGATTGAGGAGGAGGAGAAAGAGAGGAAGAGGAAGCTAAGGGGAGATAGTTCCATTGGTTCTTCAGGATTCATGCAAGCTGCAATCAGGGCTGCCCCCAGACCAAATACTCAAATTGATGAGTTAAGAGCAATCAAGATTACTTACTTACAGACCAGGAACTATGATATTGATCAAATCATCTCTCTCCCATTAGAGGAACTAAATGAACCTGCAGACATGGAAATGTCTAGAGAGAGGAAGGAAGTAGAGGATACAAGATTGCTCCTCCAGATTAAAGAAGGAAAGAGACAGAAGAGACAATACAAACTTGTTCCTACTCTCTCTCTCCAGTTCAAGAAAGCCCTATGCAAGAGACTATGGCTAGACAAGAACCTCATGTAGATAAAGAAACTGACAGGAGAAACATGATCAACTACCTGAGTGCCACAGGTCTCTACCAGGCAGCTGCGCTTCTTCCCCTATCCTTTGAGTATATTGAGTTTGATTATCTCAAATAGCTTGAACTTCAAGTACTCAAAGAACAAAAGGCTACAAAGAGGAAGATGAGGGAAGAAGCATCCAAAGCAAGAGCCATCATCCAAAAAAGTCAGAAGAAGTCTGTTGATAGGCAGTGGATGATGAGCTTCTTGAAGTTGTATGGATTCTGTGAAAGGAGACTTGGCCCAATGTCTCTACCCACCATGGGTGAGCACATAAGGGCGATCAAGCAGAAGATTAAAAGAGGAGAGCTCATTGATTTACACTCCCCACCAAGTCAAGCCCCTCAAGAAGTGGATGTTAAGGTTGAACCATTTGAGACAACACAAACTAGACCTCATGTTGAGTCTTAGCAAGCTTCATCTTCTGATCCACAGCAGGGTCAAACTCCCTCTCATTTTGAACATGTGAGGGAGGTAGACCCGACTAAGAAAGACAAAACTGAACAACAAGGTGCTGCAGGCCACTCTTCTCAGTTAAAGAGTTCAAAGAGGAGGAAAAAGATGGCCTCTAAACCCAAGTCAAAGAAGAAGAAGAAGATATGGTCATCCACCTCCAGACCTTAGTATGAGTAACAACATCTTATGTTAGGACTGTGTACGTACGGAGTACTAACTGATTATGCGTGAAACTAGATCAAATAGTGTGGAATCCTATTTGATTGGCTATCCAATCAGTGAGAACGCAATCCCGATCAATCTAATGATTAAAGAAACGTTAAGAACGAGTAGAAAAAGATTAGATGTGAACTATGAACTTCGAATAGGGTTTCTGGAAGCTCTAGACGGCTAGGTTATGATTATGTGTCAAAAGTCTCTTTTTTACGAATTAAGTGGTATTTATAGGTTTGTAGTCTTCATTCGTGCGACTGAACCATTAGCATGGTTCAGTCGTGCGACTGACCCATGCGACTGATTCATACGCATGACTGAAGTTCAGTCGTGTGACTGAGTCAATCTCATGCCTCATTCGTACGACTGATCCAGTCGTCTGGTTCAGTCGTGCGACTGGTTCATTAGCATGTTGCATTCATGCGTATGGTCTATTAGCATGAATCATCATATAACAACTTCAAACCTATATAATAAGTTTATATATATGAATCAGATATAAGTAAACATCAAACACAAATCATATATTATTATATTGTTTCATTACACATATGTAAGCCATGACAGACTTTTACATTAAGCACATAAACTAGGGACATATGTATCAACAAACTCCCCTTTGGACCTAGTTTACTCTAATGTCTGACATCGTTCATATGCTCCTCAAAGCTCTTGTACTTCTCCTCTCTTGTGACTCTTGCGTGTATTTCAAACGCAAAGCAGAGCCGTATCACATTCTGGAATTGGAGAGCTTGTACAATATCCTGCATGTCATAGAATAGTGGCCACTTGTATAAAGTGTAGACATCTTTAGCTAATAAGTTGGTAAGCCACATCGGGTCAAATACCCTGATAGTTTCCATTTTGCCCTCTCTTTTTAGAACTATGACCGCTTCACCTGTCCTCCAGTTATAATACCACCATTTGAAATATGGAGTGAAGTCCTGAGGCATTTCCCGTAAGGTAATCTTCGACATCATGCGCGGGGGTCTCCACTTCAACACTACCTTAGGCTTTCGAGATGTGGGATCCACTTCAGACTTGCGAATAAACCTCTTCGGTTGTTGAGGTCTGAAGTTTACCCACCTGGTGTGGTATTGCTTCTTTAATGCAGCTTTAAACCAACCTGACATATTTTTGGGATCAGCATACAGTAGATTTAAGCATGCCAGTTGGTTGAGCTCAAAGCCTGGGAGAGTCTTCAGGTCATGAGGAGACCTGAAATACTCTATTCCCTTCTCCCTTTTTACAGCATAAATGTTTAGATCCTCAAAGTATGCCCGTGGTATGTGTTGGACCCTGAAAGGATTATACATGCCAATTCAATGGGTGAGTTGATGGTTGCTCTGCTGGATTCCCACAAGTCCAAGAAGTAATACGGATCAAGATCCTGCACAGAAGAAAAACCAAGTATGGCTAACCGCATTTGTGAATGCGGAAGTCATAAAACAAATACGGACAAGTATTTGTTCTTCCGCATTAACAAATGCGGATAATTTAGAAGAAATGCAGACAAAATTTTGTTCATCCGCATTTGCCAATGCGGATGACCAGACAATTGCGTAGAAGTATATGTTCATCCGCATTAACCAATGCGGATGACCAACTTACTAATGCGGATGATCAAGTGAAGAAATGCTGATCAAGTCAACTCATCCGCATTTGCCAATGCGGATGAACAAGATGTAATGCGGATCAAGACTTAGACTAGTTCTGATGTAATAGGTCAGGGGTAGTTTAGTCATTTTGTAAAAAAGGCATTTTGTCTGCCTATAAATAGAATAGAAATCCTCGTACATGAGGTGACGGTTGATAGACAATTAGAATATATTTTGTCTTTTACAAATGTAATTTATCACCTTCATCAATACAAGCAAACATTTATGAGTATTTCTTCTGCATTGAATGTTTATTGATTGTTTGTTTCCGCCTTTCAATCATTACCTCAATCATTATATTCGATCCTAAGTGATAATCTCAATCTCACTAACCCAGTCAATCGGTATCAGAGCTTTGGCTCTCGGTTCTTTGTCAGATCTACCCAAGACCTGAATAGAACTTGATTGATCTGGTGATTGAGTTGCTAATAGAGTATTCTATCATCTCTACTTAGTAAACAAAGAAAAATTCTCTTGAAACAACCTTCTGTCAACACATTCTCACCTTTGAAAATCATACACAAAACCTACAGATTCATACGAAGAACAGAATTACAACTAAAGTTGTGACAAAAACCAAGAAACATTAACAGATCTGATTTACTAAGCATATATTGAATGATTTGGACTATACGGACTAATTAATCTTAAAAAATTACCTAATCTATATTTAAACAAGTTAAAACTACCTTTTGATATGGATTCTCATAGTTTTTCAGAACTTGGTCATACACCTAAACCTCCTATGCTTAAACACAAATTTGAGTTTAAGCAATGGAGAATCAGGTTCAAGAATTACATTACAGGTGTAGATCCTGATTTTTGGATCTCAATCTGCAAAGGGCCACACATCCCTGTTACTCTGTCTGCAGATCAAGTTGCCATCTACAAGACAGCAAGAATACCCATTGAAGATTTGACCCTTGATGATGAAGATTACAATAAAATCAAGATAGATCTGAAAGCTTACTCTATCTTAACTCAAGCACTCAAGATGGACGTGCTAAAAAGATTGGAGAAGTATGGTACTGCCAAAGCAGTATGGGATGCACTGCGAATCATGTGTGAGGGGAGCAGTAAAGTTGAAGAGATTAACAAGGATAAACTTGTTAATCAATATGAAACATTTCATCACTTTTGTTAGGACCATTTAGGTACGAAGTACTAACTGATTCTGCGCGTATACCAACTCAAATAGTGCGGAATCATATTTGATTGGTGATCCAATCAGGTAGAACACAGTTAAGATCAATCTAACGATTAATGAAACCTTATGAATGATTAGAACACGATCAACTGTGATCTATGAACTTGTAACAGGTTTTCTTGAGCCTCTAGACGGCTAGGGTACGATTGTGTGTGTAGGGATTCGAATTCTTACGTTTTTCCAGGAATTAAGTGGTATTTATAGGTTAGGGTTTTCCATTCGTACGACTGAACCATTAGCATGGTTCAGTCGTGTGACTGAAGCATGCGTTTGATCTAGATATGTACAAAAAAACCGGTTCGGAACCGGTTCGCCGAAAAAAACCCGAACCGGTTTGAGGCCCAAACCGGTTTGGCCCAAACCGGTTTCAAACCGGTTTCAAACCGCCGGTTCGTAAGCGGTTTACAATTCCAAGCAAACAAACCGGTTTCAACCCGAACCGGTCTTCAAACCGGTTTCCAAACCGGTTCCAAACCGGTTTTCAAACCGGTCTTTCAAACCGGTTTTCAAACCGGTTACCGTTACCCAACGGCTATATAGCCGTTTGAACCAATTTTTGACCGTTTTTTTGATGTTTTTTTACCATTATACCCCCACTAGGTTAGTATATATATGTATGTGATGTTTTGGTTGAATCACAACAACTTATAACACTCTCTACTCTCAAAAATCTCAAAAACGCTCTCCACAAATACTTTCGTTTTAAACGCCCTCAAAAACGCTCTCACAAAAATCTCTGAAATGGCTTCAACAAG